>MU187936.1:52423-68619 GCA_016904865.1 Pissodes strobi | reverse complement strand
AGCTATTACACACTATATGAATTAGGTACTTACCGAAAAAGAATATGTTTCATTAGGAATTATTTTTTCATGTATATCAGCGCAATGATACTGTGACCATAAAGGATATTCAACAATTGGATAAGTAGACATTGTTGTATTTTTTCTGCCATGTTTCATAACTATCTTATACTCTTTAAGTTTCCCAGTTGTCAGATGTGGAGGTAACCAACGCAATGATATGCTATTTTGATCCTGCGAAGTCACTTTTAACGCTGTTATGTTCTCGAAAATCACTGAAATATCATGCTGTCACAATTAGCGTTAGTTATCCTTACGGCCACTGCTTTGAACTATCACACATCTATTAATGCCATACAGGCAATGACACATTCAGGACACTGATTAATTTAGCGAGCGATTATTGATTAATCGAAGTTCAAAATAATAGCCCCAAGGGCGACTACTTTGAATTTCGATTAGTCACTTTATTCGATCGCTAATTACTGTCTTGCATGTGTCAATATCATGGTAACATTAGTAGATGAGTGGCACTCATTAATTTAGCAGTGACTAATCGGCGTTCAAAGTAGTAAGTTGAAAGCTTGCAGGGTTATGTTTTGTCTTGCATGCGAGACAAGAAAAGGAAATATGTCTTGTCATGCAGCAAGTCACTTGCATTTTGTCAACTAACACAGATATTATTATTAACTGAAGAGGGAAATAGCAGTTTACATTTGAACCTGAAAGCTTTATTGTAAAGTACCACTTTGCCTATTAAGGGATTCTTCCTTCTAGTGACTACGGGTCTGATAAAACCCCCAAATAAATTTAATAGTATTTTTTTTTTTGAAAAACATTAATTATTCAAGAATTTTGAAAAAGTTATCGTATACCATGAAACGCAAAACGATAACAAAATCAATCAGTTTCTTCTTCCTCTTCTTAAAATGACATTCAAATGGACCTATTCACACGGCACGAGCGACGCATTCAGTATCGCGATTATAGCTAGCTAGATTATACCTGTATAGCTAAAAGCGCAGCTTTTAAGAGTAAAACCCGAGAATACTAAACTGTTGAGAAGCGACAGCCGGCGGCGGCGTCTTTGATATTCCTTTGATCTCGATGGGCCTTTCGATGACCTTGAATGACTCTCGTTTGACATTAAAGCAGCATAATCCGAGAAGACAACGGTTTTGTCTTCTCGGATAATATCTTGTAGTACGGGAGCATGGGGTAGTAAATTATCTCATGAATTAGTAAATAAATCAAAATTATTTATTTAAAGAACTTATTATTTATAGGTATGTTGGGGTTTACTTATAATAAGATATATCTATGTATAGATTTATAATATGTATAAGCTACATCATACATTAGGGATAGGATAGAAAAATAAACCAAAGATACTCACAGAGCCGTTCCTGACGGGGCTGCAGCATGTGCACTCGCACGGGGCGGCGGAGATTAGGGGGCGGCATTTTATTTACAACAAAGTTTCTAAACCAGCTATTATTAAAAAATATGAAACAATAAAACACAGTAGCATTTCAGGTTTAATGAAATACAATTAAACTCTGGTTTACAAAAACGAATATTAAATATAAACCCAAGAACTACGTCTTTGCCATATTTTGCTCATTCATTAAATTTAGTGATAAATTGTTTAATTTTTCGACATTGTTCAAAAATTATATGTATTTTTGCAGCATCAGCTGTAAGGTGGGAGGTTTTGAGACTTAATATACATATATTAACTTTGAAACCGTCAATCGACACTCAATGGGAAAGTAGAATAAATGTCGGTAATTTAACCTTTAATTTCAAATTTCAAACAAGTTTACAACAGTCCTAATGAAATAGTCGATAACGATAAAAGAGACATAAAAATGAGAAATATGGCACAAACATTAGCGGGGAAATTTATTTCATTTAAATTTATCTGTTCATTGATAATTGGGCATGATCTTCTGTCAAAAGTTAACGTCTCAAAATCCTAAAATTAATCTTTGCGAATGTGTAACTGTTTCAAAAAATTTAATTAACTATCTTGATGAAAAAAGGACTAGTGAAAGTTTTGATCTATTTATCAAAGAAGCTGAATCACTATAGCTGCAGAAATTAACATACTGCCCGATTCCCTCTTGTTCGTCAGCGAAAAGTCCCACGTCATTTATCGTACGAGTCAAATGACGAGTTCGCTGTTGATCAAAAACGAAATTTTAGAGTAAATTTTTATTTTAGTATATTAGATACAACAAAAATTCACTAAAAGAAAGGTTTTCTTTACTAGAGAAATGTAACAATTTATCTAAATGCTTATACGAGTTTCACGAAATGGGCCTGATTTTCTGCGAAAATCATGTATAGATCTGGATTCATCTTTACAACAAGGGCAGGGTAACTTCCCCTAACCAGATATCGACGGAAATGAACTGTGTAAAGAAATTTTATCTTTTAACGCCATTGTTATCACTTATAGAGTCCAAACCTTACTTTATATTAAGTTATATTATCGACAATGATCTTACCTCCTGTTTTCCTAATTTAGCTGTAGCCTTAAGAATATTTCTTATATTACCGGTGACAGTGGCCTCTAGGGAAAAAGTTTTAGTAAATTACAACTTATTAAAACAAATTTAAGGTCTACTATGTCCCAAGAAAGATTGACGAGCCTTACCACTATTTCAATTGAACAAGATATGCGCCAAAGCTTAGACCTATCAAATATAATACCTAATTTTACAGCTAAGAAATCTCGAAGAGTTTCAGTTTAGTCCAACGGTATTCTAATGCATTTTAAGCTCTTATAACTCGAAAACGAATTAGGCTAAAATTTTTATTTTTAAGGCGACTTTTTGTACCCACACCATGCAGTATGTGCAAAAATAAATTCTAATTTAATAATAATCTTAAGTCTCTTCTTCTCTTTTTTAATTTAAAAATAATTTCATTTCAAGCAGGGGGGGGGGAGAGTTTCTCTTTTTGCACGGGGCGGCAAAAGCTCCAGGAACGGCGCTGGACACTCAGTAGGAGAAAATATATATTTCCGTAACAGTATTTTCTTTAAATAATATACATATTTTTTTCTAATTATTTTTTAAATATTTATAAAACAGGGTATTATTTATCAATGCGATAAAATTTTTAATTTTCTATTACATTTTTTGTCATTTTTTATGTTTGTAAATCTCTATTAGAATATTTTAGTGTATAGAAAATTTTTAACCGAATAAAAAACTTCAAAATAAAGAATTTGGGAAATTCAGAGCAAGGATGTAATAATTCCACCTTTTGCATTAGGCTTAATAATTGGTGGGAAATTCCCTCTCCTATAGAAATATCTTCAAACTTTGAAGTAAATATTTTTTCCAATTGATAAATAAAATTAAAAATTGTTCTGGTGGAGATTTTAGCGCGCCATAAATAGCAGTTTCCGTTGTGAAAGCTCTTAAATGGATTAATAAACGTCTAAGTTTTTACATTCCTTTGCAAATGATTCACATATCTCGCAGCTATGTACAGGTTTATCCAACGAGGAATAGACAAGGCAATTTTTTGACTTTCCCGGTACGTTTATAAAAAAACTGAAATAGCCATCTTATGTAATTTTCTCCCGCGAATTCGGATATGTTCAGCAAAAAATTGATCATCAAATAAAAGTGCTAGGGGTCACTTTGATATTTTTTTAAATGGAACACCCTGTATATTACTACATTTTTGGACTCTCTAGAAAAATCTAAACATATTTTGTGTATAATATCCTATACTTATCTTTAGCTGTTTACCAAATATTTACAGTTGAAAGTCGGGTATTTTGACACTTTGACAGGCTCTAAAATCTAAATCGCACAAGATCAAAGAAAACGGTTTGCACATTCCTATCATAAACATGTACGACTTCGAGCTTACATTTGACAGACATATTACGTGAATAAAACTTAGTTTGTTCTCAAACTAATCATACCTACCGGCACGGTAAAAACGTGTAAAACTTGAGAGCACCCAAGGTAAAAATCTAGATCTGCTATTTTTTAACATTCAAGCTCGAATGACAATATCTTCGAATTTAACCTGCGGATAAAATTAACCGGAACTTTTAAACCTCCGATTAAATTCAAAGTTACTATAATTCGATAGCTTATGAAAACCCAAAATAGGAATGTGCAAACCCTTTTCTTTGATCTCGTGCGGTTTAGATTTTAGAGCCTGTCAAAGTGTCAAAATGCCCGACTTTCAACTGTCAATATTTGGTAAACAGTTAAAAATAGGTATAGGATATTATATACAAAATGTGTTTAGATTTTTCTAGAGAGTCCAAAGATGTAGTAATATACAGGGTGTTCCATTTAAAAAAACATCAAAGTGACTCCTAGCACTTTTATTTGATGTTCAATTGTTTTTTGCTGATCATATGCGAATGCGCAGGAGAAAATTACATAAGATGGCTATTTCAGTTTTTTTTTTATAAAAGTACAGGGAAAGTAAAAAAATCGCCTTGTCTAGTCCTCGTTGGGTAACCCTGTACATCAAGTACCTTTTTAATTAGATAACCCCAAACATAGCTGAAGGCATTTTGACTTGTTAAGGGGCCCATACATTATCAAACAAATTGCGCAACACAGGCTGTTGCGCAACAAGTTGCTAATGTATTGCCCTGTTTGATGCATTGCGCAATTGTTTGATAAGTTTCAAGAATGTTTGAAAAATTTTGTGCAACGGGACTGTTTGCGCAACACGTTGCGTAGTGTATGTGTGTTGCGCTTCGTTGTGCAATATTTTAGTTTTTTTTAGTGTTTTATCTATGATTTTAGTTGCCAGGCAGATTTCTTAGCGCGACGTCGCTCCCAGTTGCTTCTTGTAATCATGACGACCGTTAAAAATAGACAGTTTTGGAGAGAATTCATTGCGCTGTATAGAGAGTTACCTGAAGTTTCTCGAACAATGCACAACTTTTAACTAAAGTTTGATCAAAATTTTACCAAGTGTATGGGTGATGCAGTTGTGCAACGCAATGTTGCGCATCGCTTTGTTGCGCAATTTGTTTGATAATGTATGGGCCCCTTTAGGTTTTCATTTCTGTAGCTATAGTTTGGTAGAGTTATCGTATTAGTTAACTGATGTTCTTCATTGACAATATTTTCAGCTACATGTGCGGTATCAAAATTAATTAACAATTGATCTAAATCTTCTTGGCAGTTCATTTGGTCCGTATGGAAACAACTTTGCCAAAATAGCTTTCGGAAGGCGGTCTGAAACTGTATAAGGATGGTATTAACATTGTTACCGCTTTGTTGCCGGGCACTTCCAAAAAATTTTCGATGCAATCTGTATTTATACGTCTTGTTTTTAAATATTTAAAAATTGCTTTTAAAAGTTTTTCCCACAATTTGATAAGCCCAGGCATTGTTACAGCCCAACATTTTGGAAATCTTACCCTGTTGGTTATGTCTTTGCCAATTTTGTGAAAAATTTTCAATTCAGACAAAGACAATAAAGCATCTTTTAAAAATTTAATTTGATATTGAGAGCCTTTAAATACTTTCTTAAACTTATAGGATGGTCGTAAGGAGTACGAATTTAACACGTCAAATAGATTATTAAATAAATATAAAGCATCTATTGTACCCAAGGCATCTCCAGGAAGGGCACCCAAACTCATATAGGTGTTCATTCGTGTTGTGAATAGTTTAACTTTTCTTAACTGACGTCAGTTAGAAAAATATACCTAATATTATTTTATTAGTTTTAAGTTAAATATTTTCATTCCAAAATAACCTAATGGTAGAAAAACATGAATTGGACAACTCAGTAACATACTAAAACTCGACTGTGACCTATTATTAAATAGTTTTAAGAAATAATTTATATAAAAATAAATATTTACAGTTCTGGATTTCTGGGAAACGAAAATAAACTAAATCCTTGCCCAGTAACAACCGAACATCCCCTATAGACACAATTGTTACCCGAACTCGACATGCCTATAATTATTATTATTATATGCCAATCGAAAAAAACCAACAATAAAGCGAAAATACAGATCGTTAAAAAATGCACTATTAGCGACACTGCCACTTGGACTACAAAACAACTTATCTGTTGACATCAATGACATATCTCGACACTGACGGACGGTGACGCAAAAGCAGCATATTTGGCGAATGCGCATACTAGATTGAAATTATTCTGTCGCTTCTCAACAGTTTAGTATTCTCGGGTAAAACTAGGGTTTATAAAGTACAAATATTTTCGAAAGATACTTTTAGTGTAGTGAATAAGACTGGGCCGTTACGCTCGGCTATGTGATGCGTTACGCTTGGCTATGTGTTGCTCATTCAACTTAATTTTTCTCAAAAATTGACATTTGGTACGTGTTTTGACTTGGGGGCCACCAACAGTTGATTGTTTTTGGCGACCCGATTTTCCATTTCCCAGTTATTACGTCAAATGTGCGATTTTTCAAAATTTCTCTTTGATACACGATAAATGTCGAAAAACGAAACAGTTTTGATGAAACTTTCTTGGCACGTATCTTTTGATGGTTTTCCAAACCTTATTGAAATTGGGGAGTATTTTTTTGAAGAGGGGCCACTTTGGGTTATTCCAGCGCCGAAAAAGTCACGAGGGTCGAAAAAATTTCAAGAGAGTTTGATAGGGAATTTTTAGGAGAAAAACTCTCTAAATAACTGTTTTGAAAAGTCGGGAAAATTGACTTTTCAGAAAAAATGTAAAAACTCCGATTTCTATAAAAAAAAATATGATTTTTATTTTTTTTTGCACAAATGTAATTTTAAAAAGCCAATTACTAAACAAGAATCTACGCCAAAAAATATGTTAGAAAGCACTTTTGATATAATAGTGAATATAACTTATCGCTATTTCGAGCCACGTCACGTCACCACTTAATCTTTATCAGTGGAAAATCGAATAATCTGAAGAAACCAAACTTTCGTATATTAAAGAGTACGTCATAACAAAAAATCGCATCGATCTGATTGATAATACCGAATTGGTGTTTTGTTTATTTCGAGATAAAATCTTACTTTAAATATCGAAGTTGTGCCTAGTATAATTTCAAAATATAGAACACAAAAAAGTACTTGTATTTCACAATATTAATCCCGCTTTGCTGAAGTTTTCACTTTTGTCGTGTGGCATACATCGCTTTTTCCTTCTATTTTTCCAGGAATTCCTGTTTAACCTAACATGGTACTAATTAGTTGCTAACCAGCTTTTTAAAGAGAAGCGCGGATTTTTAAAAGAAATATGAAAAAATCCTATTTTGCAGTATTTCTTCTTCGGTTATAACTATACTTTATAGAAACTATTGTTTGTCCTTGTCAGTCATAAATACATACATATCATTTGACAGACGAAAGCAAGATAAAAAGCAGATGGAACTGCCAAAATCGATAATACACTCATTAAAAGTTTGCCCATTTCCTTACCTGCTGTAGTATTCACCTCAGGAAGAATTGAAACATTTTTTTCTGCATCATGTCTATTTCTGGATAAATAAATTCTATAGGAGCAATTGGACTTCAAATCTGGTATAGGGAATGAATTATAAGGAGATAAAAAATCTATTCCGACTCTTTTTTCTGTGATATTACACAAGGTATTTTGAGCTTTATAATGTATAAACAACGGCCCTTTAATCTTATCACAATTCTGTTTGTTAAAATACACTTCTACACTGGTGCGATTCGAGCGGGTTTTGTCTATTGAGATTGACGGAATTTCCTCTTTTGTGATAATTTCTAAAAATATAATAGTTAATCAATGTATGGCCAACAGCTGTGCGATATAAGAGAAAATTCCTCGAAAATTCGTGAAATTGTTAAACCAATTTTCATTTAACTCAAATAAACTTTATTATTCTGGTAATAGTTAAAAATTATTGCTTTACAACGACTTTAACAAAGGACATGGCAGGTTTTAAATGTATTTTGGCCCTTTGTAAAATTCTCTAAATTTATTATATGCTATAGCTGATATCAAGATAACCATTGCGACAAAGTCCTAGCTCTGATTGTTATTTAGCTCAACTCATGACTCATGCGCAAGAACTATTGTAATAATTTCATATGATTTTGTAGTTTTTTATTTATAAGGGTATTCTTTGGCTAGAACTAGATCTGTTTACTTACACTGACCAATTATTTAGTATTTATAAGCATTATTATTCTGATAGTGTGTGAGGTTGATTCCTAGCATTGAAAGAAATTGCTTATACTCTAGTATCGGCCGAGCTCGTTACGTGATTTATTTATATTTGTGTATTTACGAGTTCAAGTTGTTTTCAAGTTATAATAACGTATAATAAAATATTCATATAATGCTAAAGTTGTTTGCTTTATTTTCAAAATCATTTTAGAACTAGCCCTATGGCAATTTATACTGCTTACGTGCAGTCTCTGTTTGTTTAAAATCTAGAACCTACAACTTGTTTTTGCCAGTTCATTCTTACCATTGTTGGTTCGTTCGTTGTTATGTAATTTTTGTTGTTGTTGGCCTGTTGGCGCTTAAACACCTTCGGAATTTTTGGATCAGTCCTAAACCTCGATAGAGTGTGAAGGGGGGTTCCGATCAATTTCAGTATGCAATAAAATATTTAAATCCGATTAGCTCAGAAACGGTTGCTCGAAACGACACCTACTAGGTTTATCTTTTTTTTTTTTTTTTTTTGATAAAAGATGCAAAGGGATGAGAATTTTAAATTAGAAATTTAATATATCGAGGTACACAAAAGTTATAACCCTTAAGTACCAAATTTCGTGCAAAAGATGCAATTATTAAGATAAATATTTACATTTAAAAGAATACATTTGACACGCTATATTTCGGAAACTATAAACCTTAGTTATTTGTACTAGCGTTTTGCATAGACCTTTTCGAGACACCCTGCATATGTAGTATTTTTGATCATAGCTGAAAAAGCTTCCTGATTGCGATTTTATTTATCTTCGTATAATTAAATATGCTTATTACGTTATGTTACCTATTTTTTTACTAATGCGTCTAGTTAATGAATTGCCTGGGAATAAACTAATGTAGGTACTACTACATGTTATCATTACATGCTTACAATACTTACCATTTGCTGTCGTTGTAATTTCACAAGTTATATTGCCAACGGTTTGACTACTATCAAATAAGAAAAAACTTATGGTATATTTTGAATATGGCAATTTAGATATCTCAACACTACGTTTATCGAATCCGAGGACAATGCTAGCATTATTTTGAAATTCTCCTGGTGGACAGGCAATAGATCTGTATTTCTGAAAAAAATCATTATTTAAAGCCCTTGAGGACAATATAAAAGATGAATGTTACACACAAAATAATATTCTCTTGCCACATATCAAAGTCAATATGCTCTTGGAATAACGTCAATTCCCTCAGTTTGAGAACTCTTTTTTATGTGTGTACCCAAGGCAATGGAATTACTGCACATAATCTCTAGAGAACTTATTCATAACTTATATGATGTTCGCTATTAGACAACTAATTTTGAGACCCTGTCCCAACGTTTATTTTTTACTGTCTCAAACTAGTTTGAGCAATAATATGAAATCAATCAATCAATCAATCAATCAAATATTTATTCATGATAGTGTATACATAAGTACTCTCACATGTCAAAAATCACAATATATATCTTTATTTAATAAAGTAGATCAAAAAACAATGATGTTACCTTATACAAATATTAATTAATAAGTATAAAACAATATAATAATATCATTCATTAAATAGATTAAAAGGACACAACTAACATATTAAAATCTTTCTAAAACAAGTCAAAAGGACGACACAAACATATTAAAAAAAATTAAAACAGTCAAAGGCTCAGTTTATTATAACAGGCTTTGTGCTCCTCTTACATTAAGTGAGATCTGAAAAATTATTCATCAGGAAAGCCTCTATGCTGTAAAAGGCTTTATTCGTAAAATATACTTTTAATTTTTGTTTAAAAGATTTTAAGTCCATCTCTCTAATACTTGGAGGTAGGACATTAAAGAATTTTATGCCATAATGGTTTCTTCCGTCTCTGGCTCTGTCAGTTCTATTGTAGGTCAGAACAAGATTACAGCCAGTTCTGGTACCATAGCTGTGGTTGTCATTGTTACGAAGGTAATCTTTTAAGTTATCTTTAATATGCACGAGACAAGTGAGGATATAGACAGATGGCAGTGTCAAAATGCCCAAGGCCATAAAACTGGCTCTGCAACAATCCCTGTACTTCAGACCCGCTAGAATCCTCACGCAGCGTCTCTGCACTGCAAAGACCTTGGATGCATGAGGTGAGTGTCCCCAGCATGTACAGCATAAACCAGTCTAGAGTGAACATGGCCATAGTATGCACTCAGTAAGACCTTTTCAGAGACAGTATTCTTTAGGCTTCGTACTAAGTAAGTATTTCTACTTAGGTCACTTGTCAGTTGCAGAGCGTGATGTTCCCAAGACAACTTGGGGTCAAGATAGACACGAAGAAACCTCACCGGGTCAACATGATCTACAAGAGGTCGCAGCGAAAAGTCCAGTGTTTGGGTTTTGGCCTCGTTAATACACAGCTTATTTGCCAAAAACCACCGCTCTATCTCGATCTGTGCCCCCACGGTTCGCTGGTCCAAGACGTTCAAACTGTCTGCTTTATTAAGTGCTGTGGTGTCATCAGCAAACAAGATTATATCCGTACTGGTGTTCTTAGAACAGGCATATATATCATTTATGTACAGCAGAAACAATATCGGGCCAAGGACGGAGCCCTGAGGTACCCCACAGGTCACCACTCCAGGGCCCGACCTGGCTCCGCTGTATACTACATATTGTGAGCGATTTGTTAGGTATGAATTTAGAAGGTGACTAATATTATCAAATTTGTAGTTAAGCAGCTTCTGAACCAGCAGTTCGTGAGGTACGCAGTCGAAGGCCCTGGACAAAACGAACAAAGAAGCTCTAGCATACAGCTTTCTCTCGAAACATTCCTGTATGTAAACAGTAAGAAAAGTTATTGCTGTTGAAGTTGATTTATTGCTCCTAAATCCAAATTGACATGGGTTAAACAATCCACTGGTCTCCAGATACTGACACATTTGAGCCTTTAAGACTGACTCAAAAATTTTACAAAATATTGGGACCACCGAGATTGGCCTGTAATTGGCCACGTCATCAGGGTCTCCCTTTTTAAAGGCAGGCACCACCCGTGCCATTTTTAAGCAGTCCTGGAAGATGCCGGCATTGATACTATTATTGATAATTTTTGTTAGAGGATAGATTATTAAAGTTTTTATTGTTTTAACTATTCTTACATTTATTTCAAAACAGTCTTTACTTGGACTATTTTTGAGGTTGTCTATTATATTTCTCAAGATGTTAAAAGTAATTTCTTTGAATTTAAAATTTAAGTTTTAGTATTCATGTTTAAGATGTTAAAAAAGCTCTGAGGATCAGTGTCCGAGGCTGGAAGATTTTGAACTATATTATTGGCTATTTGTGAGAAGTAATTGTTGAGATCATCAGCGTTAATATTCACAGAGTTATTATTATTTTTAATAGGCCTATTATTTTTTATTATGTCCCAGACAACTTTGTTTTTGTTTTTTGATTGAAGAACATGTCTATCATTGGCTTGTTTTTTGCTATCTTCTATTCTGATTTTATATTCCTTGCGAAAAAATTTTAACATATCATTGGTTACCAAGACCGGATTTGAATTTCTTGAATTTGTTAAAAATTTCAGAGTCTCCCTCATTTCTTTTAGTTCCTCGGTGAACCAATGAATTTTAAAAGTACTATTATAGTTACTTTTAGATATTTTTGTTTTAATTGGAACAGAAATTTCACAAGCATCTATGATTGAATTTAAAAAAATTTGGAACTGAACTTGTGGAGTGTTTATTGGGTTATTAATGAAGGTCCAGCCCAAGCCGTCAACGATATTGTATAAATTGTAAAGACCCTCATCTGTTATTGGTCTATAGGATACTCGGATGTTACTATTTCCCGAAGGTTTATCAGTAGGACAAACAAAGGAGATGATCTTATGATCGGACATGCATGGATCAATAATTATCTTATGTTGAAAATTAGGATCAAGATTTGTGAAAATATTATCCAAGCATGCCAAATCTCTCGTGGGAAGGGATACTACCTTCGATAACCCGTAAGATTCAAATAGATTAGTCACCATTTGTGCCTCAATCGTGTTAATGTGAAAGTGCACATTAAAATCACCAGTGAGTATGATACCCAATACTGGGTCCAAGGCTTCCAGCAGTTCAGCTGGTCTACCTAAACAAATATCCAAATTACCCAGAGGAGATCTGTACATTGTTATGATTTGTAAGCCGTTGTATTTAACTCCAGCCACCTCGAAGTTCTTCTCGTCTGACATGCCTATGATGTTGGACGGCAACTGATGGGCCGTAAGACTGCTGTCGACATAAATTGCCACTCCGCCATGTATATGTTTAGACCTTCCAAAGCCAGAGACGTAGGTGAACCCACTTATTACTAATGAATGTAACTCGTCAGGCGATAGAAAATGTTCATTTAAGCATAAAATTTTATACTGGATTTGCATTAAAAATGCTTCAAGAAGATTTACTTTATTTCGGAGGCATTGAATGTTATAGTGAAAAATTGTAAGAGAAGCACTAACCTGTTCTTTCATTTGTTCATTTGGTTCAGTCTTATGTTGATCTATCTTGTCCAGGGAAGGCGCTGTATATTTTGAAAATGGTTTATCACGATTCCTTTGGGCCATAGTGCAGTGGATAGGTATTTTTCCTTTTCATTATCAGGAACGATCAGTCTAAAGGAGGCTCTGTATTTGTCGGCTCTTGTTTTGATCTTCGTGCAGCTACATCCAACTTCTAACCCATTACCCCAGATAAACCCACACCAGATGCGAAACCTCCCGCCTAACGCATGAAGCAAGAATTCGTTTAAAGCTCCGCCTCCTTGGGATGGCCAGCCATCCCAAGAAATAGTCAGGGCAAGCTCTAGTGTGATTCTAAACGCGAGCCACGCGAGTCTTTTGGTTTAGTCCGAGAGCGTTACGAAAAATAATTAATCTTTATTTTATTTTTGTTAAAAATGCCTGGTTATAAGTGCCTTTATTTGAATTATTCTACTAGAAGCGGTGGCGAAAAATCATTATTTAAACTACCCCGCGATCCTGGAAGGTATGTATAAATGTTGTTTAATGCACATTCCAGCAGACTTACTTCCAAAATTATTGCATATTCTAAAATCGAATGAGCATTCAATTAAATCTGAAAACTGGCAGATACAATGTTATAGTTAAATCTTTTTTAAATCCAACTCATGTTATACAGTGTCCGCCAGAATATTGGCCATATATGGGAAATTTTTGTATTATTATGATATCGGAACTTTTGTTTTAACCAATCAATTCTGCATGTCTGACAATCTAAAAATGCATTTTAACATAGAGATCGTGTTAGTTTGTTTATTTAAACTTAAATTTGATTATAACGTATCGAAATCGGTTCAAATGACTAAGATAAATTGGAACTAACTGAAACTAACCAAAAGTTTATTGAACGACTAACCAAAACTAACCAACAGCACCAAAACGGGCTGAAACGTATTGGAACAAATTACAAAAATTAAAGTAAGATGAAACTAATCAAAACGAACCGAATTTTGGCGACTAACCAAAACTAACCTAAAACATTAAATTTGATTATAACGTGTCGGAACCGGTTCAAATAACTAAAATAAATTAGAACTAACTGAAACTAACCGAAAGTTGATTGGACCACTAACCCAAACTAACCATAAGGGCCAAAACGAGCTAATCGGAACAGGTTACAAAAATTAAAGTAAGTTAAAATTAACCAAAACGAACCGAATTTTGGCGACTAACGAAAACAAACCACAAACATTAAATTTGATTATAACGTAACGGAACCGGTTCAAGTGACTAATATAATTTGGAACTAACTGAAAGTAACCGAAAGTTGATTGAATGACTAACCAAAACTAACCAAAGGTAACTAAAAGCACCAAAACGGGCTAAAACTTATCAGAACAGATTACAAATGTTAAGTTAAAACTAACCTAAAACAACAGAATTTTGGCGACTAACCAAAACTAACCAAACACATTAAAAATGCTTAAAAAGTACCGGAACCGGTTCAAATGACTAAAATATATTAAAACTAACTGAACTTTACCGAAAGTTGATTGAACGACTAACCAAAAGTTGCCAAAACACCCAAACGGGCTAAAACGCATCTAAATAGATTAAAAATATCGAAGTAAGTTCAAACTAACCCAAATTAACCGATTTTTGGTGACTAACCAAAACTAACCAAAAACATTAAAAATACCGTCTCGGTACCGGTTAAAATGACTAAAATAAATTGGAACTAACTGAATTTTACCTGAAGTTGATTGAACGACTAACCAAAAGTAAGAAAAAGCATCAAATCGGGCTAAAACGTATCGAAATAGATTAAAAATATTAAAACTTATCCAAATTAACCGAATTTTGGTGACTAACCAAAAATAACCAAAAACACTAAAATTGTTTATAACATATGGGAACTGGTTAAAATGATTAAAATAAAACCCAAACTAACCCAAACTAACTGACAGTTGATTGAACTACTAACCAATACTAACCAAAAGCACCAGAAAGGGCTAAAACATATCGGAACATAATTAAAATAAAAATATTAAGGTAAGTTGAAACTAACTTTAATTAACCGAATTTTGGTGACTAACTAAAATTAACCAAAACATTAAAATTGGTTATGACGTATCGGATCCGGTTCGAATGACTAAAATAAATTAAAATTAACTAAAACTAACCGAAAACTGATTGAATGACTAACCAAAACTAATCAGAAGTAGGCATAAACACCAAAAAGGGCTAAAACGTATCGGAACTGATTAAAGGTATTAAAATAAGTAACTAACCCAAATTAACCGAATTTTGACGACTAACTAAAATTAACCAAAAACGTTTAAATTGGTTATAATGTATCGGAACCTGTCCAATTGACCAAAAAAATTAGAACTGGCTGAAAGTATCCGAACGTTGATTGAATGACTACCAAAAACTACCCAAAAGTAACTAAAAGCCCCAAAACGGGCTAAAACGTATCCAAATAGATTAAAACTATGGAAGTATGTTAAAACTGTAGTATAACATACCCGGGTCGATTCAAAATAGTTGAATCAGATAAGTAAAATTGTGTTTTGCCTTTATTTTGCCAATGATCGTCAAATTAGATTAAAAAGAAATGGATTAAAAAGAGGACCAATACCTACGTTGTGTTATTATTATATCTTGCACAATTTTACTCACTCATTATGCGCTTCAACGGAACACATTTAGGGAAACTTGAGGGAAAGGTGCGTCATGTAAATTAAACCACAGATTCCTAATACGCCTAATTTATTAAAGAAAAGCGTGCCATACTCCGCCTGGAATTCACGAGGGAAAAGAGCATGGCAGAGAAAACCTCGATCCCAATTCCTAAACCGAATTATGCTGTATAATCTATTAGTATTATAATTAATTAAATTACTGTCTCCCGTACCACAATTCGTAGTTCCACACTTGTAACAATACATTTAAAACTGAAGAAGTTTTTGTTAGTTAACCAGACGCCGCTGGTAGGTACTGAGGTCCTGGATTACGGAGGCTACCCAGCTATTTAGTTGCAAATATGGGACAATACCATAGTATAGTTTTAAACTTATCTCTAGAATGATCATTATATTTATAACTAGGATATTCTCCCGTCAGGGTAGGAAATGGTTAGTATAGATTCATCAAGGCCCTTATGTACTCTCTCACTCATTCTAATATTAAAACCCTAGCACGAAAAGACAGCAAATAATACATTTTATGTTTTCACTTAAAGCAGTGTTGATCACAGCATAACACGATTTCATTAAATATATACACAGGTTATGTAATCAAATATGAATTATCCATGAAAATAGAAGAAATATTTATGCAAATTATGTTTATAACAATATCCAAATATATACACATGTTATGCCATCAAATATGAATTATTCATGAAAATAAAGAAATATTTATGCAAATAATGTTAATAACAATATCAAAATATATACACATGTTATGCCATCAAATATTAATTATCAATGAGATCAGTAGAAATATTTATGCAAATAATGTTAATAACAATATGAAA
>MU187936.1:23776-52413 GCA_016904865.1 Pissodes strobi | reverse complement strand
GTTAATAACAATATGAAAATGTATACACATGTTATGCCATCAAATATGAATTATCAATGAGTATAAAATATATAATGGCACAAATTATGCTAATCACAATATTATAAGTTTCATTTTACCGACTTGTAATGACACATTGCAACACAGAAGCAAAACAATTCACCAAATTAAACCGTACACTCCGATGGCTTCTCACTCTCTATTTTTCGTTCCCGAGCAATACCTTTCGGATCTCCTCCAAAAAACCTCGCAAAAACTCGACTTCAATTTATGACTTGTTTTTATCTTTTACATGTATAAGGGGTGTCACAAAATATACACATATATAGGGTGTCTCAAAAATTAATGTATCAGGTCTAATGAAATAGTATTTTAAAGATGTGGGTTATCTCAAAACTAATACAAATTAACCAAATTTAGGTGACTAACCAAAAACACTAAAATTGGGTATAACGTATAGGAACTGGTTCAAATGACTAAAATAAATTAAAACTAACTGAAAATTAGCCTTTTCTGGTGCTTTTGGTTACTTTTGGTTGGTCGTTTAACCAAGTTTCGGTTAATTTCAGTCAGTTTTAATTTATTTTTGTCATTTGAACCGTTTCCGTACGTTATTATCAATTTTAGTTTTTTTGGTTAGTTTTGGTTAGTCATTCAATCAACTTTTGGTTACTTTCAGTTAGTTCCAACTTATTTTCGTCATTTGAACCGGTTGCGATGCATTATAACTAGTTTTTGGTCAATTTAAGTTAGTCGCCAGACTTCGGTTAAATTCAACTTATTTTAATATTTTTAATCTGTGCTGATACGTTTTAGCCCTTTTTGGTGCTTTTGGATACTTTTAGTTAGTTTTGGATAGTCGTTCAATCAATTTTCGGTTGATTTCAGTTAGTTTTAAATTATTTTAGTCATTTGAACCAGTTCCGATACGTTATAACCAATTTTATTGCTTTTGGTTAGTTTAGGTTAGTCGCCAATATTCGGTTAATTTGGGTTAGTTTTAACTTACTTTAATATTTTGGATCTGTTCCGATACATTTTAGCCCGTTTTGGTGCTTCTATTTGCTTTTGGTTTGGTTATTCAATCAACTTTCGGTTACTTCTAGCTAGTTCCAATTTATATTAGTTGTTTGAAGCGGTTCCGATATGTTTTAATCAAATTTAATGATTTGGTTAGTTTTGGTTACATTTAAAATTTGGCTCGTTTTGGTTAGTTTTAACTTATTTGTTTGTAACCTGTTTACGTTTTAGTCCGTTTTGGTGCTTTTGGTTACTTTTGGTTAGTCGGTAAATAAACTTTTGGTTAGTTTCAGTTAGTTCCAATTTATTTTCGTTATTTGAACGGGTTGCGATACGTTATAACCAGTTTAAATGTTTTTGGCCAATTTAAGTTAGTCTCCACACTTCGGTTAAATTCCACTTATTTTAATATTTTTAATCTGTGCCGATACGTTTTAGCCCCTTTTGGTGCTTTTGGATACTTTTGGTTAGTCGTTCAATCAATTTTCGATTGATTTCAATTAGTTTTAAATTATTTCATTCATTTGAACCAGTTCCGATACGTTATAACCAATTTTAATGTTTTTGGCTAGTTTAGGTTAGTCGCCAATATTCGGTTAATTTGGGTTAGTTTTAACTTACCTTAATATTTTGAATCTGGATACAATTTAGCCCGTTTTGGTGCTTTTATTTTTTTCGGTTCCGGTATGTTATAATCAAATTTAATGTTTTTGGTTAGTCCTTAAAATTTGGCTCGTTTTGGTTAGTTTTAACTTATTTTAATGTTTGTAACCAGTTCCGATACGTTTTAGCCCGTTTTGGTGCTTTTGGTTACTTTTGGTCAGTCGTTCAATCAACTTTCGGTTAGTTTTAGTTAGTTTGAATTTATTTTAGTCATTTGAACCGATTCGGATACCTTATGATCAATTTTAAGTTTAAATAAACAAACTAACACGATCTCTCACGCGTATGAACGTCATTTGGCAAATGTAGCATGTACTTTTTCACTATTTGAGGCCCTATATTAAGATAGCAGAAACATTTTCAATGTTAAAATAACCTTAAATCGGCATACATTAAAGCGTATTAAGGGAATTTCTGTAAAAAGTTAGAGCAGCCATAATAACACAAGATTTCCATGACCGCCAGATGGGAAAAAAGAAAGTGAATGGCTATTGCAAATTTTTATTTTTCCTGAACCAGTCCATCAACAAAACACGTTTTCATTTAATTGGTGCAGACCAACTATTTTAATTTTGAAGAACAATTCTTTAATCATACCCAGATTATTTGGTGCAGGCCGCGTATAACCGCCACGTCAAGGTTAAAGTTGGCTGACGAGGAATTTGCCGATCTTTTGTATCTGGTGTGGGTTGATCTGGGCCATTACTTTTGAGAAAATGTATAATCTCTCCCTCTTGAACTGTGGGGTCCAATCCAGAGACGAACAAAGCACTCGTCGTTTGCGCTGTTCTTAAAAGCTGTGTATCTTCATTAAGCCCTTTTAAAGGTTCCGGTCTTTTTATCAGGTTTGAATCTCGCTGATTTGTTGTACGCTTAGATTCAGGTTTTCCATTTGACTTTCCCTTGAAACCCCTTTGTTTTTGTACGACCCATGGTCCATTACTTCCATTTTCGCCCGTGTTTACATGGATATTTTTATCAGGGTTGAGGTTAGATTCGTCGATTTCGATTGGTTAATTTTCGATGTTGCCAGATGTGTTGTCAATTTTACCGTCGGCGTCAATCGTTTGGGTGTTGGGAGTAGGTTGACCCAATCCTTCTGCTCTGGCGGTGACAATTTGGTTTAGCTCCGGCAACATTGTTGTCGACGATGACGATGTGATCTTCTTCCTTTTTTTTTTCTCTGTGGACACGCTTACTTGAATAGTTTGAATTCCAACGTCTTTTTTTTCTGCTGGAATAGCGTCTATTTTTGTTGATTGCAAATTTCAATTTTTAATAATATGGTTTCTATTGCTGATATTTTTACTAGCATGCATTCTGCGTTTTCTTGTAAAATACTTACAGCAGACTTTAATTTGTGGATTTCAGAGTCTTTCTCCAGAATGACCCTGTTTGATGCTGCTAAATCACGTTCCATTACCACATTTGAACATATGACACATGATACTAGATTTTTGCTGCCACTAACAACCCTAAGGCCAGATATTCTTAGTGCACAATCATGAGCTATGATAAAACACACTACACGATACACACCGTACGTAACTTTTCTCAACGTTTTTTTTTTGCAATATTTGCACTTTTTTTCGTCAGGATCTTTCAGCACATCTTTACTTCTGAAATGTTTTGTATTGAACGCAACATGCATAAAAAAATCTATTTTCACAGGATAATATCTGTAGAGATGATATGGCATGCTTTTGCATGCCATATCAATATAATTTGTTATTCAACATAAAACTGTATGATTTTCTAACAGTTATGCAATATCTAACATGTATGTTATGGGCTATAAAATACGAATTCACTTACCCAACTTATTTTAAAAGAGCCTTCCCTAATATAATCTGATATTTTCCATGATACATCGAAGGTGTGGTCTTTTTCAATGCAATTTAACGTGGCCAATTCTCCTTTCAGTTCATCTGAAATTGATATGGCATCGAATCATAAATATAATCGAAGTTGTGAAATCAGCTAAAGAAGTTATCCATCTTAAGAAGTAAGTGAAGCAAGCAATAAGGCACGAATATTTTAATGAAACCACTTAAAAAGCTGCTTCTACTTGTAACGAAGTTACTATATTTTTAGGTGAATGGTATGCAAACCGGATTAACTTTCTTATTTTACGAGCTATTCACATCATTCTTTTTCGTAAAATATAATTTAAATATTCTAAACTCGGTTCAATAAAATATTCCGTCGCGAAAAGCCGGGAAATCGGTTTTCACATTTTCCGTAGTACTCGCGCGGTACCGGTAGAACGTCGCGATCTCCCTCGCAGCACCGTGCGCGTGAAGGTCCCCACTCATCGGCCGGCCGATGACGTGATCCCCCACTACGGGTCGAGTTAACAAAACCGGGCTGCATCGCGCTGAACAGGCAGAACTCACCCGGGTCCCGGGTTCTCGAAGAAGACGTCGCCAGCCAGCCAGCCGCCTAAGCAGACCAGAGGACCATCACCACTACCGCCAATGTAGCCGTCCAAGCTGAGCCAGACCCACGCCGCTTCCTGCAGGTCGCCGCTATGACAGCCGCCTTCAGCAGACCGCCATCTTCGCCGCCTCTCTTGTCCGCCTTCGCTGCTGCTATATAGGTATTACTGTAGGTATATCTCTCTCCCTCTTACACTACACTAAGCTGGTCTCGGTTTTCTATTCCGATCAGTTATTCTTTCACTACACATGCTCTCTCTCTACACTACAAGCCGGCCTCGGTCTTTCAATTCCGGTCGGCTCTATCTTTACAAGTTCTCTCTCACACTCAGTCTACCTACCCCGTTCCTTAACTAGCCTACCGCCTCAACGACGGCGTAAAATCGTAGTAGCGAAGCACGACCGGAAAGCAATGACGTATCCGCGCACGCGCAATCCGGGTTTTATATTCCATGTACGCAGGAAGCCGCGTCAGGTCGTTTATTAATGTCGCACCGTATCCTATGTATCGTCGTCATCCTTATTTTTGTTATGATCCGAACCTTAACGCTATCGTCGCAAATTTCCGCCAATCTCCTAACCGTCAGGCCGCGTATATGCATACCCGTCAGGACCATGTCAGAGGAGCTACGTTGGACCGATGTTGGATCGTCAGTCGAGTGCTTGTCCGTGGACTCGTGGATACCGTAATCGAAGTAGCTTCGTCGTAGTAGTACCGTTCCTTAACAGTTGATATCGCGGCGCTGTTTCTCTTCTCAATGCCAATGTCATTCCGTTACGTTTCGCATACCATACCTCCCCTCTGGCAATATTTTCGTTTCTTTATCTTTTGGGTTAAGCATAAGTCGCATTAGAGTAACTTTTTAGTTAAGAATTGATAGTTTAGTTTAACCTCAGTTTAGGTAGGTTGGATTAGTAAAGCATAATTCTTTCGTTGCAACGCTAAGTTAGCATAGGTTACCAGGGTTTTGAAGTCGCCATTCTTTATATTTCCAGTTGGCAAATAGAGATGCTGTATTAGGTTTATTGTTGAAATTGTGTGTTTTCTTTCTAAATCCCCTCCTGCTAGTATTAAGTTAAGTTAAGCAAGTGAATTTCTGAAAGCAGCCGGTAACCACGCAAACATTCAAGATTGACCCCTGGTTCGCCGTTTCGCCACTGTCTAAAAGCAACCCGGCGCGGAGTGGGCCCTCTACCACTATAATCCAGATGCGGTGGCGCCCGAGAACCAACCATTGGATGACGTAATGGTTAAACTAGGCAGTCCAATAGCATGATATGCAGAAGAAATAGCATAATATGCAGAAGCAAAGAAACGCCTAACGAAAAACGCCTCACATACTATCAAACTAAATAATATGTAATCACCAATCGATATGCAACATAACTTTGAATGAGTGACAGTCTCCCTAAAAATCTATGTCTTAGCAACCAAATTGTCCTTGGAACCCAATTAAGACGAAATTATTAAGGCAAATAGAAAATATTAAAGATTAGTTTTCTAGATGTATAATATATATAATATAATATATTATACTTATTAAATATTTTAAAAGAAGTTTCCAGTCTTCGAAACACGAATAGTGTCCACGTTAAGGTCGAATTTCAATTCGTTAAGCGACTATCTACGAACGGGTCTTTATCGGTATCAATTACCCCAATTCAGTATAGAAGCAGCAGTCATACGGGACGGTCGTGTTTCCGTCCTTTCGTTGGCTTTGCCGGAATTGAGTGATTGTTTTGTTTTGATTTGTTTTGATAGTCTGTTTTGTTCCGATATCGTGTCGACGTGCTAGTTTACGCTTTCCTGTTTGACTAAAATTGACCTTGTTTAGTTGCTATTAACCTTTACCTTTATTTAAAATTATCGAACTTCAACCTTACGCGTGCTAACTTTCGCTGTGAGTGTGTTCCTGGTTAATTTATAGTTTGTGTTTTGTTATTGGTTCCTGTTTAGACAAACTTGACTTTGTTGAGCTGCCATTGACTTTTATCTAAAATCATTGAACACTAATATCGAAATGGCTGAGTTTAAGTGTGATTCCTGCCAGAGAATCGTCGCAGAAAAGGATAAATATAAACTTCACTGTAGCGGGGAGTGTCGCCAGACTTTTTGTATGAACTGTACTGGGCTGGATAAGGCAACAACAAAGGTGCTCTACCAACAAAAGTACCATAATATTAGATTTTCCTGCAGTGTTTGTGACTCTCTTACGTTAAAATATCTTCACGACAAGGTGTCACAGCTACAAGGATCGCAGATCTCTCTGGAAAATGTCGAAGCCCTGGGAACCTGTCTAAAGAAGAGCAATGATCTTCTTCCAATGATTTCTGAAATTTACGACACCTTGAGTAACCATGACTCCAAATGGAAAATTTTATACAAAAAAAATAGATGACATTCACAGCTTCCATACCAATCCTCTGATAATTGAAACTTTATTCCATTCGATCAAGGAAATAAAGCAAAATATACTCAATCTGTCATCTATTTTTATGGACAATCATGATGAGTCTGTTAAAGTTCAGATTCACGACTCATCAAAGGAAGAGTTATTGAAGGAAATGAGCGATATGCGAAAAAGTGTACATAAAATGGCACTCACGATGGAAAAGTTGGCTGCCA
Source organism: Pissodes strobi (assembly GCA_016904865.1). Classification (NCBI taxonomy): domain Eukaryota; kingdom Metazoa; phylum Arthropoda; class Insecta; order Coleoptera; family Curculionidae; genus Pissodes; species Pissodes strobi. Next base: position 45,666 of record MU187936.1, on the reverse strand, counting down.
AAGATAAGCCAATTATTAGGAGTAGCCCACCAACACTAAAAAATTGATTTCGAGACCGACCATACAGATAACCATGACACAGTGTTTATTACTTCTCCTAAAGCTATTACTTCTCCTAAAGTCACTACTCCCACAACTCACATATCTGCCATAAAAGAAGACTGGCATTATGTGGTAGTGTCCAAGATCCCACCTCCTTATACGGCAAACCAGCTTGCACACTATGCCAAAGAAAAACTTGAAACTACTGACTTTATCCGATGCTTTCCAATGCTGAAAGATAAGTACCGTTCACACTCCGATTTCAAGATTGGTGTGCAGAAACAAAAAACCACCTAAAGCAGCTTAAGGACATAAGTATGGGTACTGAAATAGTCACTGCCAATTCATCTTTAACACCCTTAAAGGTATCGCCGCCTGCAGCAAGTACTTCGTCCACTGGCTATCAACATTTTGTACCAGGCACTTTGGACGGCCGAAGCCTATCACCACCAACACCTGTAGATATATGGAGGGGTGAGGTCTGTTGGGGTTGGCTCGACAGGGAAGCTTTGGCTGCGTGTAAGTCTCTTGCGCTAGAGAATTTGGAGGTTGTTGTGGAAAAACGTGCGAAGAGGGATAGTGAGCTGGATATGGACACGATGACTCCACCTATAGTGCGGCTGTCGCGAGATTCGGATGCGACTAATGGACGTTATTTGCTGGCTAGTCTGAGGGACCGCTCCATATTAAAGGCTCTTCGGCTGTTCCTTGCCTATGACCTATGACCAACCCTCCAATGTGTTCTTTGAAGGCTACACAAACACTAGCATCAAATTAGCTCTAGCTTCGTAGGGACTTCCTAGTGGCATCGACTCCTTGCGTAAGTTATATTATCGCTTCCAAGACGCTTACGGTATGCATTTATACATTCCGTAAATGTATACGGCACCTAGCAGTCCTAGCACTATCCCATTGGTTGGATTTAAAATTTCAACCAATCAAACTTCGAGTGCCATATGCGTGTACGGAATGTAAATCGGTGCCATATGCACTTACGGAATGTAATAATAGTTTATTGAGAAGCATGTCTTTGCGATTCAGTGGATCATATTTAGCAAGCCTGGTGGCGGCAGTAGTTAGATGCTGTGCTTCTGATACGATGCTTCGGTTTGCCTCCGAGTTCAATTGCCGTCAGTGGCAAGCGTTTTTTAATTTTTTTTTAAGGTTTTGTTTGTTTCTTTTTTTTAAATTTGGGGTAGTTTGGGTTAGTTTCGGTTAGTTTGAGTTAGTTTTGGTTAGTTTGGGTTAGTTTGGGTTAGTTTTGGTTAGTTTTGGTTAGTTTTGTTTGATTGCACCCCGGAGCGAGCGAAGCGAGCGAAGGGCCATGCGTGAAGTTAACAGTATTATTTACAAACGCATGTTTGAAGACGCTTGTCTTTAAAAGACACCTCTTATCCGGTCTGAACTTCTACCATACTCTTTGAAGCCTTCGGAATTTATACTGCAAAAGTATTTATTACATTCCGTAACTGAATATGGCACCGAATTACATTCCGTACACGATTATGGCACCCGCGCGTTGATTGGATAGAAGTTCAAATTTTGAATGGTTTGACCAATAACAACACCGAGGTGCCATCTACATTTACGGAATGTATAAATGCCTACGGCATTGGTTCAGCTGAGGTTGAAACGGATCTCTCTGCCCAGGTCTTTCTTTTCATCGGAGAGACTTTGACCTTCAGAAGGTTAGGAAAAGTCATAGCAATTATTTTGTTACTGGCTCTCCGATTAGAGGGGGGAATTTTTAGGTAAATTGACACGAACCGAGGATCAAGCACCCTCTGAAAAATTGGATGTAGACAAGCTAAGTGTTTTTCTTATTAATATTCAGTCCTTAAGACACAAAACAGATGAATTATTTCTTTTATTAGAAGAGCTTAATTTTTCAGAAATCGTTGCCATAACTGAACATTGATTAAATGTTGATGAGCCTGTGTTTGTCAAAAATTATACTACAGTAATTAGATTTAATAGAAGTAGTTTACCTCATGGAGGTACTATGATGTCTACTAACAACGACTGTGACAATTTACTGTAATTTCTCTAAAGCTTTGGATTATGTAGATCATAATATCTTAATTAACAAATTGCAGTACTATGGATTCAGAGGAGTGCGTCTCGAATGGCTAAAGTCGTATCTTAACAACAGAAGTCAGCTTGTGAAGGTTGATACGTCGATGTCTTCTTGCAAGCCAATAGATTGTGGAGTACCCCAAGGTTCAGTACTAGGCCCTATTTTGTTTCTGCTGTTTATCAACGACATTGCTTGTCTGGACATTAGCGGTAAAGTCTGTCTCTTTGCCGACGATACTAGTTTCACTTGGAGCAACCCGGATATTACCGCGCTTCAGAGGACTGTGTCTAGTGACTTAATCACCAATATCACGATCAAATCATGGTGCAATTCTAATCTCCTGTGCCTCAACGTTTCTAAAACTAAAGTTTTGTCATATAAAAGTATGTACGTTGCAACCTTTTGTACTTAATAACACCACTATTGACGTCGTTGAATCTGTGAAATACTTGGGGCTTATTGTGGACAAGCATTTAAGTGGGATATGCAAATCGATGCCTTATCAAAAAAATTAAGTTCTGTCTGTTTTGCGCTAAGAACTGTTTCCAAGGAGCTTAACGTGTCAACTGCTAGAACAGTCTATTATGCCCTTTTTGAGTCACACCTCCGATACGCCTATCCATTCTGGGGTACGTGTTGTGCGACTCAATTTGAGCGTATTTTCAAACTGCAAGAGAGTTGTTCGATACTCACTGAGACTAAACAGTAGAACTCACTGCCAGGATTTCTTTAAAATATTTAAAATATTAACTCTTTATTCCTTATCCATATTTGAACACGTTTGCTTAATCCGCAAGCACGTAGCTGCTATTCCAGATAGACCATCTCACAACTATCCACTTAGGAATACGGAGCATGATCCTTATTTGCCGATCCCACGTTCACAGTTAGTTACGAGCTCTATACTGTACAATGCAAAAAAATGTACAATATCTGCCATTTGAAATGAAGTCAATAACATCGTTTCCCGCATTTCGGAGAGCTTTGAGATCATATTTACTGGAGAGAGCCATATACGCAGTCAACGACTTTTTTTTATTAATACTTAATTTTGAGCATCTTACACACTGGTTTAATGTTTGGTGTTTAGGATTTGATGTTAAATATTTTGATATTTAATATTTTATATTGTAACAAGCAAATTTTGGAGAGGCGACGTGCGACGTTCAAATAGGCGAGGACGTGACAACCCTGGAAAACGAATGGCGCAGGAGTAGAATCGAATCTGTGTTATATAATACGGAGAATATAGATAGATTAGAAATAAGGCGTAGATATAGTTATTGTACGATAGCAGAGTCGACTCATGGCGTTATGTAATTATGATAACTGTACTGGCGAAGGTGTATTGGCGAAATAAAACGTGTTACTAAAAATTCATCGTTTACAGATCAGAAGTCGGGATAACCTACGTATTGTGTTATTTATTGTGGAGAACGGTCAAATACGCGAGTGGCAACTTCTTCTTTTTTGTGAGTCGCGATATCACAAAAACTCTTAACAATTGGCGGGCGTTTGTTGCTATCCTTGACAGTGTATTGACATTTGGCGATTTTTCAGATATTCACGATAAATAAACAAGTGTGTGCTAATTAATTAGTGATTATTGTAAAAATTGTGGCGTATTTTAACTGATTTCTTTATTGGCATTGGTGTTTAAAACGCGTTTTTCAAATGATTTCCTATGGAGGAAGGCAGAAGTGACGAGTTAGAGCTCGATTACGAGTTGGAATTGAGCGATGGTGACCACGGCGAAGGCGATTCGACGATGGAAGACGAAACAGTCTCCATGGTACATAAACTGTTGAAAGGCGGTTTGGCAACTAGTATCCAGCAGATGGTGGCGGCCGAAATGGCAAGGGCGGCGAAGCAAAAGGCGGCCGAAATGGTAAAGGCGACGAAACAAAGGGCGGCCGTTGGTACTGGCGGTACCAAGGGCAACAAGAAGGGCGAAAAATCAGGTGAGAGCGTTCCTCAGGCGGTAGTAGAGCATGCTTGTAGCGATAGGGCGGACTCCGCTTGCAGTTCGGACTGTATAGGGTCAAGGGCAAGGGCAGGCGGCGACATTATTGACCCTTTCGATCCTGATAGCCGGGACTTTAACGTAGTCAGGTGGTTGAGCAAAATTGATCAGTTGGGCGGTATTCATGAATGGTCGAACTATGAGAGAGCGTATTTTATGCAGGCGAAATTGCAAGGCGCAACAAGGGGCTGGTTTAATCAACTTGATGAATATGACCTCTCATGGGAAGACTGGAAGGCGGCTCTTAGGAAGGCGTTTCCTAGAGTGTATTACTTTGCTCAGCTGCTCAAGGAGATGATAGCGAGGGTTAAATTGGACGGCGAAACCATGACCCATTATTATCATGATAAAATGGCGTTGATCGAAAGGTGTGGGCTTTCAGGCACAAAGGCGCTTTCGTGTCTGATTGACAGGCGAATGCGAGGGCATTTGGTTGCTCTTCCCCTGGCGACTTGTATACTGGCTTTCTTTCCTCTTTTGACAGATATCGGCGTCCATCAACCGATATTGTGGAATTGGAGGGGCAAGGAAGTCCAGGGTCATGCGCAGGCGAAGGCGACGAAGACTTTGCGGTCTTCTGAGGCGACTCTCAAATTGAGAGAGGCGTTTGGCGAATTTTGAGTACCCAAGGCGTACTATTTCTAACTGCTGGCGCAGGCTGGCGTTTACGAGCAAGGCGTTTGCTGACTTTTTGGCGAGGCGAGGTGTAAAACACCGAGGGCGAAAGGTTAGGTTGAAAGGTGCATGCAAGTGAGTCTCACTGGAGAGGTGCAAAGGGCGAATGGTCAGGTTGAAAGGTGCATGCAAGTGAGTTTAACTGGCGAGGTGCAAATGGCGAATGCTCTGTTGGCGAAAGGCGAGAGCTATGGCGATTTAAGGTCCAAACTTCTTATTGAGATAGCAAAAGGCGAGTGAGAACCTGACAAATGCGTAAATAAAGGTGATATTCGATAAAGGGCGTAAGGTTGCAGCCACACACGAAACCTTTAGGGTAGGCGAATTGGTGTTATGGCGAATGCACAGATCGATAAGATCTGGTTGATTTACTGGCGAGTTAAATTAATGAGGGCATTAATTGTTGCAGGATGGCCGAATGTAACAAGCAAATTTTGGAGAGGCGACGTGCGACGTTCAAATAGGCGAGCACGTGACAACCCTGGAAAACGAATAGCGCAGGAGTAGAATCGAATCTGTGTTATATAATACGGAGTATATAGATAGATTAGAAATAAGGCGAGGCGTAGATATAGTTATTGTACGATAGCAGAGTCGACTCATGGCGTTATGTAATTATGATAACTGTCCTGGCGAAGGTGTATTGGCGAAATAAAACGTGTTACTAAAAATTAATCGTTTACAATATAATATTTTGACCACGTACAGTTTGCACAATTGTATAAACTTTTGTATGGTTAGGTTTTTCTTTTTCTTTTTATTGGATCTTTCTATTTGTGTTTTTATCTGTTTTGTATGTTTTGTACTCTAACTTTGTCTATAAATTTTAAACTTTTTTGACAATAAAGCATCTTATTCATACCGCTGTGACCTGTGATCGTTGATCCAGTTTAACACAAGACGGCTCCCGTAATCATTGACATTAAGAGCAAGAGGAACTTCGACAGGAAAAGCCACCTTCCTAGAAAGAACAAATCCAGACGATGAGTACCTGTATCAGTTGATAAGAACAGTTTTAGTGTTACTAGTAACACAGCTTATAAAGCGGCCCTCGCACGATCAGTATTACTGACAGTCATGGAGACTGGCAGTTTTTTGTCAGTCTTTTTCACACCACCTCACACGGTCAGTATTTTCGCCCATCATTCATTAGTCATCAGTCAATCAGTCTTGCTCCTCGCGTAAAAGCCGCCATCCTCTGTAGCAGATGTAGCTATTTTTCCTTGGAGCTCAATTGATAATAAAGGAAAAGCTTATTGCAGCAGAAGAGACGCTGCACTGGATTAAACCATGGATTGTCGCAAATTTGTGTTGTATAATTCAGGCATAGTTCTGTAGGCGTCGATGAATTGTGAAAAACGTATTTTTTTCCTTTTTCTTCACATGAATCGTCTGGCTCTGTAGCCACCTCAGACACGGACTCGTCCATTGCACAACGTTGACTGACGCACTGATTAACAGTCTCGCTCTCACACGATCAGTATTTTCATCAGTCTTTTGGCCCCACCCCAAGACTTTTAGAATCGGTAAAATCACATCATTCATTTCTAAATGACTGACAGTCCCTCACACGATCAGTAATACTGAGAGTATTTCAGAATACTGTCAGTAATACTGATCGTGTGCGGGCCGCTTAAGCTGTGCTAGTACATTTATTATTCTTGTGGTCCAGAAAGAAGTTTTAATGGACGTTACCTTGGTTTCATTAATGCAAGTAATTATTCAAATATGTCAGATTTGTAGAAACGTTTAGTGTTTAGTTGACTTGATGATAAATAAGGGATGCGATTCAGGAAGTCGAAAGGGAGTGCATGAACGAGGATGTAAATTATAATGAAGATGGGAAGTTGAGCAAAAATACAAAAAGTTTTACGTAAAGAAGAAGAGACCTGTTGGATGGACGCGCAACAAACTCTGTTACTATAAGACAACTAAACAAAAACATTTCCAAGGCCATCAGGAAAGACATTAGAAAATATAACACCGAACATATATCTAGAGTGATAGACGAAAGCAAGAGCTTAAAGGTACTGCAAAGAAGGCTAGCTATAGGAAAAACAAACATCTGCAAACTAACGAATAGACAGGGCATAACTAAAACAGGCTGGGACGATATCCTAAACATTGCAGAGGACTTTTATTCAGAACTCTACAAGAGCAACTGAAACTTAACCGACCAGACGACCTACCAAAAGTCCAAAATGTAGGATTAGAAGATATCCCCGATATAGAAATTGAAGAAATCACATCAGCCCTCTCAGAAATGAAAAAACAACAAATCACCAGGAGATGACGCTATAGCAATCGAATCGATCAAGGAGGGAGGTACGAAACTGATACGAGTAATACAGAAACTTACCGCATGTCTGTTAAAAGGCACAGCTCCTTCTCAATGGAACAACGCTGTTATCGCCATACTACATATAAAGTGCAATATTGCTGATATAAAGAACTACCGACCCATTAGCGTGTTGTCCCACATGTACAAGCTATTCGTGAAAATACTCGCTAAACGGCTAACGCGTAAATTAGATGATTACTAGCCTTGTGAGCAAGCAGGGTTCCGATCAGGCTATGGAACGAACGACCACCTACAAGTTATTAAAACATTAATAGAAAAGTGTGTGGAAAACAACAAGTCACTGGTGTTGGTCTTCGTAGACTATGAAAAGGCCTTCAATATTATAGACCACCATAAAATGCTACAAGCTCTAGCGGATTGTAGAATTGACCATCGTTATACCAAATTAATAAAAAACATTTACGAGACAGCCACAGTCTGTGTTAGACTGCACGACGATACCAATAAATTCAAAATACAGCGTGGAGTATTCACGACGCTGCTTAAATATATAGGCAAACAGATAGAGTGGGACAATATGGGAGTTAATGTAAATGGAGAATATCTTAACCATCTGAGATTTGCTGACGACGTCGTTTTGATTTCGGACTGCATAAACAAAGCTAGCAAGATGTTAGATAGACTCCATCAGGCATCCGGAAGACTTGGGCTTAAAATCAATACTGCTAAAACCCAATTTATGACTATGTAGTGAGTGGATCTATTTCGGTAGGTGGTACACAAATTGAACAGGTAACCCACTATAAGTATCTAGGTCACGAAATTCGAGTGGGTTGGGATAACCAGACATGCGAGATTTCCAGAAGAATAGGGTTGACGTGGGCAGCATTTGGGAGACATGGGGAAACACTTTAATCTATGCTTCCGATCTGCCAAAAGCCAATGCGTCTTACCTGTTATGACTGATGAAGCTGAGACACTAACACTGACCAAGAAATCTATACATCAACTATGAACTGCTCAGCGTGCTATGGAAAGGTAATGTTGGGCATCTCACTTAGAGATAGGATTCCAAACGAAGTAATAAGGCAAAGGACTGGTGTATCAGATGCGGTTGAAATAATAGCAACTCTAAAATGGAATTGGGCTAGTTTGGGTTAAAGAAGATTCTTGAAAGGAGACCCCGGCAGGAGGCATATAGAAATAGAGGTAGACCCCCCAACTAGATGATCCGATGACATAAAGCGCATTCGAACTAACTGGATTCAGGCAGCGCAGGATAGGCATGGGTGGAAGATTTTACGGGAGGCCTACGTCCAGCAGTGGACACAACTAGGCTAATTGATGATGATGATACTTTACAGTCCGACGGCACCATACTATATTAGCCGCTTCTGATTGGTGGGTTAACGTCACTTTCAATTTATCTATCGTTCAACGAATTTATTACCACAGGTGTACAGGTACAGTTTATACCGTAACCGAATCACTTATACAACTCTGAGCCGGCACCTTTGATGTTAGCATTGTTTATTCTTATAAAGATGTTAGTGAAGCCCAATTCTATTTTTATGCGATTCTCATATTTTGAGCATGCCCATTATTAGTTGGAAATGTCCGAATTATACGGTCAGCTTGGCCGTGTACAGAGTCGAACTAGGATCTAATACACAAAATTCGCGAAACCAGTCCACAAAAAGCACTACAAACAAAGCCGACTCTCGAACAAACAAGATGGTAGCGTTCGCTTTTCGGTTCCTTTTCAATCAACATACTTTTCCTGTCGCCGCGTAGAAAATCAATAATCGAGATCTCATCTGAATATATGCACAATACAAGCCTGTTGCGTGCCTCGTTTTAAGGTTAATTCTCGCCAACACTATCTCTATCTCTTTCTCCTTACAGGCGGTATCTTACTGAAAAGACACACATACATATATGCCGAACTGATGTTTTATTTATAAAGGCAGCGTACACTCATTGAGTGCAGGCGCAAAATAAAAACTCCCAGCTCTCCTATTGGTTGGCTTGAAAACACGTGGAGAGTTGATGATCGTATTTCTAAGTACCTAATTAAAATACCTACATACTTGGCAAGATACCTTTATTAGGTATAAATAAGTATTTGAAATGTAGATGAATTAAACCAATTTTAATTTGATTTGCGGATAGAGTGAAAGAATTAACTAGTAGAATAGCTTGTTTTAAAAAGTTATAATTCAAAATGAGATGCTACGAGATTGCACACATTACTAATAACTATTTCTCTATGTCCCAGGAGCAATCTGCTCTATCAAAAGCTAGAGCGGACAGGCGGCTGGTATGCGGGCTAAACCCCGCCATTGCCCATTTGGAAAAAGGACCTGAAGAAGTGGTCTTATATGTATTACCCACTACCAGACCAGGAGGTGCTTCCACATATATACAGGCTGTCCTATTACAGGATTTCTGCTACGAAAACTGCATTCCAGCTATACAGGTACGTTTCGAAAATTTGCCTAAACCTATGTATCTATTTTGGAATTTCATTTGACTGGTGGTGAAACATTCTCGTGAACAGAAAAAGGAGAATATTCTCGAGTTGAGAATTTTTTTAAAACGATCTACAAAAGCCAACATGAATCAATTACAGTTCATTTAAACTTAGTGCATTTTTTGGCAATCCTCACCCTTCATCTGCAATCAAAAGAGTACACTGGTTGATATTTTCTGCTTTTAACGTGTATTGAATGAGTTAAACCAAAAGGAACACAGTGTCCACCAGTGCACGTTTTTGCCTGCAAACGATGCCGATGGTTGCCAAAATTAATTTACTACCCCCAGGATTTGAATATACTTTAGGACTTTAGGAAATTACATATTTTAAATGAAAATATCGTAGAATAATTATTGCTTAGTATTGTCACCAGAACCCTATGTCCCTACCAAATTTCAAGTCTCAAGCTCATCGGGTATCAGGGGGAACGATTATCAGATTTGATGCATGATAGATACGGAGGTTTCAAGTAAATAAAATCGTTTAATGACCCTTGCAAGCGTTTTGTCTGATGTCTGAACGTTATAGTCCACATGCCAATGTTAACTTTAGGACTTCAACTTTAAAGTCATATTAAAACTTAAAACACCGCTTAAACAAATTTTTCAGTTCAAACTTCGACGGAAAAAGTTTAACTGTTTTTGAAAAGAATATATTAACTCCAAAAAAAGTACGTAATTACATAAATTATTCAAAAAATCCAATAATTACCCCTGAGTAGACAATGAAACCAATAGTTTAGCCCTTTTGGACATACTTAATTATTTCGTTGTTTGAATAAAGGAGTATAGTTAGCTAACCAATGAGTATGACAGAGAGACCATTAAACAAAGAAGGATACATATCGGTTATAAGCGACAAAACGGATAAAACTGAAAACTCGATGCACTAGAAAAGATTTTAAGGTTGTCTGTAATAAAAATTGAATTCGTCTAACAGATATGTTTCGAGGCCCATAGATGGCACATCAAACAGTCGTATTAGAAATGATCGCTTATCGACTTCGTAGTTAAGTCGATATCCATCGAATTATTTATAGAAATAGAATTATGAAACGAAAAACAGTTTGTTATGAATGGAGAGAATAATGCGTAGTACAAACAGGTACCAAATAACTATTTTGCATACAAGTTGCGACATAAACTGCGCTGGGCAGACGAAACGGATAGGTACTAGGTACACATTTTTAGATAAATTTCGAAGTGAAATATTTTTATATTAATAGATAGACACCTGCAGTTTTTAAGAGGTTTTTCCAAATATCATAGACAAAAGTTTGTTTTGATTGCGAGATCTAAATGAAATAGGAAGTGTTGCATACAGGGTGTTTATTAAACTCTTGGAAAACTTCATTGCTTCCGAAAACGTGCAAACATTTTTTTAAGTATTGGTTGACCTCACAACAATGAACACAATATTCGACATGCCGAACAGATTCACAAAACACGGAAAACACGGATACAATAATTCTTCTTATTTTATGATTCCATTGATTCCAAATAAGTATAGGAACTTTGATTAACACACTCTATTTTTATTTTTTGTATTATGGATAAGAAAAATCGAAATGAAAAACAAAACATTGGGTCGATTCAATCATAAAATTAGACGTATTGTTTCCACGATTGGTGAATCTGTTCGGCACGTCGAGTATAGATAAATTACAAAAAAGAATTTTGGTTGTTAGCATGTATTATCTTGACAAAGAAACTATATAAAAATGTTCATGCTCAGAATTGGTTTACCAGATACATTTCTAACTTCTGAGATACCTGCAGTGTGGATGCATTATACAGAGTGCGCAGCAAATTAGCCAGAATTGGTAAATTAATATTCATTTATTCTTGTTCGGTATCTTCTATCGTTAAAATGACACCACCTTGCCTTTGACTACCAATTTTAATATTAATTTAAAATACAATAAGACTATTTTAAGACGAAAGGAGTACATTTACCTCTAACAACATAGTTGAGCCGAAGCTGCTTCTGATAACTAGTGTTAGGCATGGGTCATTTGCGCGCCGCGGTCACTTTTACCTTTTGCTAGGGATTAATTGCCCCGATTGGCAATAGGACAGTTGCCCGCAAAATAGGGATTACGGAAAGGTACCGACTGTAATATAAATGTTAGATACGTTACGTTTCATCCTCAAATATTTGAACATTTCATGCTTGGTCCTCCGCTCGCTACGGGGGTCAACGAACAGGAACTAAACAAAACTAACCCAAGGCATACTCAAAATCAGGAAAAAAAAAATGCTGTACGACAACCCAATATTACATCTTTTCCAACAACTATTCACACAAACAATTTATATTACAGTCGCAGTATGGCGAGGTCCAATCGCGTTTGCAGTTTACGTATAAGCAACCGGAGCCCAACTGTCCCAGGGCCGGATTAAGGGTTCAAGGGTTAGTCGGCTCTCTGCGACAATACTATGGAAACGAATTTCCAGTTTTTACTCTAATCTGATTATTCAAATTACAGATTTGTCAAAAACAATGAATTATAATGGACTCTCGCACCAAATTTCATTATTTTCTAATAAGCCAATTTAAAGTTATTTATATTTAGAAAAAATATTCGTAAAATCGTAAAAACACTGTTTTTTTTTTGGTGGTTAAAAAAATCTAAATACTATTGAGTGTGAGATACAGTGTGTGCGTGGATTTGCTTGACAAATGGGAAACTTTTATTTTTCATTGAGATTCACGTATAGACATATCCAATTTTTTATATTGGGCGCTCAAAAACTTCAAAAACATGAATTTTGCTTAAGAGTAATCTACTTTTATTTTTTATTTTTGAGTAAAATGCTTTCTTAAAAACTTGTCTAGATTCAACTTGGCAGTCAATATCCCAAATATCAATTACATATTTTTATTTTTGAAAAATGCGAATTATGACGCATATATTTTTGATGATAACTATTATTCCATCACATTTTGAGCGCCTCGTACATAAAATTTAATATGTCGACACGTGAATATAATTTTGTTCGCAAGCAAAGCTGTTTATAATGAATAACATTGTTTGCTAAAATGAGAAATAAAAGTTTCCCATTTGGCAAGCAAATCCACGCACACACTGTAGGTTGATGATGGTGGTTCAAGAACGAAAAAACCAAATCTGATTAATAATGGCAGGAAAAAATAAAGAAGTCTTGGTAATATTTGGTCTTCTAATATCTTCGAAAGTAGTCGGAATGTCTTCAATTTTTAAAGGGCATTTGATTGAGCTTCAAGTTATTTGCACAAGACCAGGTTTATAAAATGTGTTTACAGTCACTACAGTCAGATTGTTACGAGTTAGAAAGTTAAATTAGCTGCCTTTATATATTATTTTATCTCTTAACTTTACGAACACTTCTCAATACTTTTGACAAGTGGCAATTCGTGACTTTTAGGCAAGATGGTGCCAAAATATAATTCTGTTTCTTACAAGAAACAGCTCGCCGCAGGCGCAGCCGGAGGCTAACCCGCACAATGTTGGGGATGTCACGCCTAATTGGTACTCAAAAATTGTTAAAAAACACGCCTTCTACGAACGAACGAAGCGGAATTTACCAAGAATTATTGAAAAAATTTTGGGGTGACACGCCCAAAGTTTTACCCAAAAGGCGTTAAAAAACGCACCTCGGGCAACCATTTTTTGATGGCTCATTGTAATTGTAATTTAAAAAAATGGAAGGCGCATACTTTTCTATTATATATCTACTATTTTTTGGGTTTCTAACCCAAGTTTTGCCACAAAACTAACACTAACCCAGGCTATACCAAATTTTGCCAAGAAAGTATTCAAAACTTATCAAAAGGTTCTGTTAAAAAAACACCTAACATGCCCCCAGAAATTAATGCTGAAAGTACTTGCAGTTTCCATAAAAAATCCTACCATAGATTAATTTACAAAAATATTACAAAAATTACTATTGACAGCATTTACACACGCGCACAAAATTGGTCTATTTTTAATACTAATAATTTTAGTTATACAGTTTCCGATATATTCTTTTTTTTTGGTTGCAATTTATTCAATTACTTTTTTAATAAAATTTTCAAAGGCATTTACAAAATGATTTTTTTCTGCAGATTTCACTAAAAGATTGCTTATTTGATTCATTTTAAACGTTAAAGAGTCAGACCGGCCTTTTTTACTTATCGAAACGCGGCACGAGCCATTGAATCAGGTGGCCCCGATTTACCAGAAAGAAAGGGGAATTCTTTATGCCGATTTACGCCTAAAGTCCCCTAAAGTCGCCTTCTCAGCGTGCATCGTCGTGACCTCATTTGACCTTTCCATGGCAATTTGCTGCTGAAGACGAGGCGGCTGAGCGTTTGGCTCGAATCGCCCAATTATCGGGGAATCATTACATTTTTCGATAACTAATATTATCAGAGTCTATAGATTATTATTGTCCATTGTAGATACGATGAATATTATTTATTTATTAGATAAATTTTAAATATAAAAAAAGAAAAAATATATTTGGCAGTTAAACTCGAAATATTAAGAGTCGCAAGGTAGTGCCATGGCCCCTTGGCCCCTTATGACGAGTCGCCACTGTTTGACAACAATATATAAATCCAAAAATGCGTTATTTATACATCGATTTCATGTTGTTATTTAAGTTATTTAGTTATTGATATAAGGCACCGTATAAACATCCTAAAATAGGTAGAGTATAGGTAGAGGGCCGAAATATTCAGGGGATATAGCCAGGGTAAAAAGAAGATCCTGGACGAAAACGGTACCCCTTCCACCGCCTTTGGCCAGGAGAGGGGCGAGAAGGAAAAATAAACAATTAATTAACGGGAAGAGGTACGGGGTCGAATTTTTTTGGGTATGTGCGCCTCATGGGGCCGCCCTAGGCCATTCGGGGGGACCGGGGCTCTAATTTATGGGGGGCAATTGGGGGAAAAATCGTTCCCGTATAGGTAGAGCGCTGAAGTTTTTAAGGGATGTAGCCCAGGTAAAAAGAAGATCCTGGACGAAAACGAGACCTCGTAATCCCCCTCCCCCCCGTTTGGCCAGGGTAGGCGGGAGAAGGAAAAACTTAAATAATTTCGAAAGAACCGGAAGAGGTACGGAGTCGAAATTTTTATGGTAGGTGCGCCCCATGGGGGCTACCTTAGACCATACTGAGGGATCGTGGCTCTAATTTAAGGAGAGATTTTGGGGGAAAATGGGTTTTTCACCCGTATCTCTGCAGGTTCCAATATATAGGGAGGGTGGAAAATTACATATCCATATATGAAATATTTACGAAAATCCCAATCTAAGCTTAAAATAGGCATGAACGTTTTGAATTAGACCGGGTGACTCAAAAATGCGACAAACTATATACATGTTTTTGAAATAGTATCAGTTTTTTACTAAATTATTCATGTATATTGATTTTGAAAATTGGTAATATCTATCATACAGTGTGGGCTCAGATTAGGGTTCGCAATAGTAGCTAAAACATTACAAAATTTGTACTTCCTGTGAAACCGAGAGTTAGCCTCAGCAGATTGGATGATCACATTAAGTTAATTATTTTCATGGATTGTTATTATAAATGTGAATTAATTAAAAGTGTAATTATTACGTTTTAAAATTGTCAATTTGGTGGCTGTCTTTGAAGTTTTGGCTTTTTCATCTCTTTTCATTTTTGACGAAAAATATTTGCATTCTTTAAAAGATAAGGTTCTGATTAGTAATTTTAAAATAAGCTTTCTGTGATCTACACATTCATCTTGCACAAACCAATCCGGTAAACTGAATCGCATTTTTTTAAAATTATATATTCTATATTTTTTCCAAAACCCCTTTTTTCCAACAGTTTTTTAAGTACTTTGAAAAACATTGCATACTAATCCATGTGAACGTTTTTAATATGGGTGATGGTACCTTCAGACGACTAAACGAGGATTTCTCAATATTATAATTTTTAAAGAATATTAGACTCTTATTTTCATCTAAATCAACATTAAGATCATTTATCTATTTTCTATCTCTCTCTAACACATGAATTCTTATGGAAAATGTCACTAATATGAATTTTTCGAATAAGTGCGATACATCATTGGTTTTGGGACCTTAGGAGCTCTTAAAATCCGTAATAAAAAATCCAGGACCGTATTTAAAAAAAAACAAAGTTGATGATGGCAGCTCAAAGACGAAACGTCGGCTTGAAAATCTGATAACACCATCTTGAAGAACAGAAAAAGTAGCAATAAAAATGTGAAATTTATTTTGTTATATCTATTCAAATAGAGTCATAAAAAAATAAAAATTAAATCGCGATTATTCGGCTTTTTTCCAAAAATCTTCGAAAGTATTCGAAATTTTTGAACTTGTAATCATTTTGATCAGCATCAAACTGCGCAACTTTGCCTCCATTTAACCGACCTCGTATTCCTTCTAGTTTCCGAGATCCCAATGATGAGGCTCGAATTTGGGACACCCTGTACATTATAATAGCCTAATTTTGAGAAAAAAATCATTTAATTTAATATGAGATGGCCCTGATGTTATTTAAATATTAAAAAAAAAAACAAAAGAAGCTTCAAATAAAGGCAAACTTTCCAATATACCGATTTTCAAGATATTTAAGCAATTTTTTAAACGCTATCGATAAATGAAAAATCTCGAAAACGTCCCGAGGTATGGAGCCAATGACTACTGTCCTATCATCAAACCGATAAAAAAATGACTTCTGCATATTTGGGAGAGATGTGAATATTTTGAATTTTGTGAGGCAATTGCGAATAACCCTGTATAATTTGAATATGGTTCTTTTTAGGTATTTAGTACAAGTTAGCTGATTTGTAAAACATTGGGCTTTATTATTTCAAAAACCGCATTTAATTCCATCAATTATTAGTTAAGATATTGATTATTAAAATCGGACCACGAATTTTGAATGTTCGAAAGTTATGAACGGCAGTTTAGTTCACTGTTCAATAGTCACGCAATCACTTAAATTTTACAAAAATGTCTTACTCATCCGTAACTGCTGGCCTATGAGCTGCTAAACTTCGGCTGCCTGCGCCCTGATGACCATACTTCTGGATAAGCGGCTCTCAGTTTTAGGAATAAAACTGCCATAGCTGCTGTCACCAAAGCGTATATTGCTACCCTCATGTCCATCGGCATCCTGATTTCTTCCTCTTCCACTATGAAGTTGGAGTTCACCACACCTGTATCGGTGACCTCCGCTTGCTTAGAGTTGGATGTGCCCATATTACACAGAATTCACCGCCGCACACTTAAAACTCACGACACACGTTGCGAATGATAGAGTTCTGTATTAACTTTACCAAAGAATATAATATAAGATAGTAACGCTGCATAGTGTATATTCTTATAATCTACGTACGCATATCAATCGCGTCAGTCAGTCTTGTATTCTCTCTATATATGCCGGGTTGGTGTAGGTTCATATTATGCATATAATGTTACAATAACAATGCCAGTTCAACAAGGTTGACCTAACCTTGTCACCCGTGTCTAGTATCGCGTTCGTTGGAGTTAAACAATAATATAAGTGTAATGGGTAGTGTAAATAACCTTCGTCTAGACCTTGAACTAGTCGGGTTGCCTTCACGATCTAATTTATGAAATACCGAGTGTTTTCCTGATATACTACACTTGGAAAATATTCGAACTCCTGACTGATTTCATTTTCAAATTTACTCATGAAAAGGTTAGCTAAGAACGGCGATAAACAGTTGCCCATTGCCGTGCCTTTGAAGTTGTTGGTAATCGTTATTTTTGTATTGAAAATAATTTTGATGCATGCAAAGTTTGTTAAAGTTAAATATTCTTGTTTGATTTCGTTATCAAAACTATTAATTTTAAGTAATTCACCAAGGTATTGCAAGGTCTGTGGGATTGGTACACTAGGGAACAATGAGCTAGCATCAAACGAGATTAAAATGTCACCTTCATTAAGAATCGTATCTTTAATTTTGTTTATGAAATCTAAGGAATTTAGTACTTCTGAATTCTGTTGTTTTACAGGTAAGTTTTCAAACTGGTTTGCTAGCTACTTGGATATATTACAAGTTGGTGATCCTATTGCCGCCATTTTAAGATCCTTTACACAAATAGTGCACTATATAAAATTCGGCCTATTGGTCGTTCCATCTCGTATTACGATATATCTGCGTGATGCAATCGATTTCTGTCAAGAGCTCTCGTGGTGTAGAGGTTTATACAGCTGGTTCTCACCTGGACGACCTGGGTTCGAACCCCGTTTCTTCTTTTTTATTTTTTTTAAGATTGTGTTTCGGTACAGTTTTTTTCTTGATTTTGGGTATGTCTTGGATTAGTTTGGGTTAGCACCTGGTTAGTTTCCTTTTCTTGAGCCCCCGTAGCGAGCGAAGCGAGCGGAGGGCCATGCGGATCGACCAATAGGAAAGGCCGATTTTTATATAGTGCACTATTTGTGTAAAGGAACTTATAATGCATGGGACGCATTGCCTTCCCAGGTTTATAAATCTTGGGAAGACAATATAGTTTCGGCATAGTAGGATTACTTACAGATAATTTGTATCTAATTTGATCAGAAATAAGATTGCTATATTTCTTCAATGTGTTACCATCTTAGATATCTAAGATGGTAACACAAGTTAAAAACACTTATTATTATCACCAAATAAATATTTTGATAAAGTTTGTATTCAACTGGCTGTTTCAAAATTCTGTTAACGTTTTTAATTAGTTATTATTGATAACAATACTCAAGGTGTGTAATAACTAATATTTAAAAGATTTTGATTTTGTGTTAATGATTTCACCATATTTCCGAATTCAAATATTCTGGCAAAAGACATCAAGAAGAAAATGTTGCTCGAATTTGCCCCATCTTTTAATAGTTAATTAAATTTTGGCGTTTTGGGTGATTTTAAAATTGGTTAAAGGTTTCGCACAATATTTTTACTGTATATTTCATTCCTATTTTGTAATACAACACAACTAAAAACCAGCGATATTATATTATCTTATATCGAATATTGACTCGACTATAGAATTTACGCGTGAAAATTAATCTGACAAAAGGATGAGCTGGTCTAGGGCCGGCGCGTCAAAGGTCGCCTGCCAACATGATTGTTTTATTTGTATCATGACCTGCCGATATTCTGCTAGTTTTCGCGCGGGGAAGAAGACACACCGTTGACATGCCGCCGCGGAGAGTGATCTTTCTTATCATATAGTTTTGACCAAATACATAATAAAAAGATAAAGACTGTACTATACTGCTAACGTGCTAACACTCCGTTGAGGTTATGTGTTGGTGTTATACCTAATTGTGCAACAACTGAAGCCAGATTATCAGAAAATGGCACGTCGAAATAAGGATTGGCTAAATTTGTACCGTGCGCAGTTTTCCCTGCTGCTGTCTTGTTTGAGCATTTACCTTTCTCTGTTTTTTGCTTCATATGTTGTACTGAAAGTATTTTAAAAATGGTTTTATTTCATTTAAATTACCCTTACCGCAACGCATTATTAAATTGGAATTTTAAAAACTATATCTGTTGTAAAATCGTCGGTACGGGTGGGCAAGAAATTGAATAATCGCTTAAACGCTTAATATTTTAGCAAATAACTGAATAATCGATTAATCGAAATAATCGATTAATCGATATTTTCTGAAATATTATTTGATAAGTCGATTAATCGGTAATTCCTTAAAAGTGAATCGAATAATCGATTATTTTCGCCTATCCCTAATCCCATAATATTGTAGTAACAGCGGTATGCACCGCTTTTATTGCTAACTATAGTTTATTAACTACAGTTACGCCAAGTCCTAGGTGAGCGATTTACAGGCGACGCGAACGCGAAGCGTTGGCGATGCCGTACGAAAAGTTAATATAGTCGCACGGCATCGCCACTGTTTCGCGTTCGCGTTCGCTGCAAATCGCTCACGTAGGACCGGGCGTTAGTCAATCGAAGTCTTGTTCTTATGCACCGCAGGAAAGTTAGTTAACTTTCAGTTAGTTTAATCCAGCATCTGGCATTATCGCAATTATTAGGGATTTTCTGTTTTTAAATATTGACAGATTGAAAATTGAAATAATTTTAGTGTTAGTTGAAGTTACATACAACGAGAGGCTAAATAACAAGTTGTGATCCGTCGGCCGGGGTATTATTATGGCTTTGCATGGCCCTCCGCGCGCTCCGGGGCTCAAGAAAAGGAAACTAACCAAGTGCTAACCCAAGACTAACCCAAAATTATGGGTCGCAACTTGGTCTTTAGCCGCTTCGACCAATTCAATCCTGGAACGTAATTTGCATTTTAGCCGCTCGACAGCATTTCTGGTTTGTAGTTTTGTGGTGATTTGTGAAAAGGTACGTAAACGCATTTTCAGAATTATATTAAGCAGGCGATAAAGAATAATAAGGGTAATACATTTTGTTTTAAAATTTAATATCAGAAACTGTATTTCACAAAATCAAAATGACCTTTTTTACATGCTTTAAATAGAAATTAGGATTTGAAATTTAAAATGTCGAGGATCTTGTACAAGGCGGTTTAAAATAATAATTATATTGCGAGATTTGTAGCATGCGCATGAAGCGGCAAGTTTGTTAATCTCTCGCTAAACCTAGAAATTTCCTTGACTAAATTTAACTGTAATTAAGCATTTTTTAAGTGACGGTGCATAAAAATAGTTGAATTAACTGTAGTCAAATCCTTAACTGCAGTTAAGAGCTGCCGGTGCTTACCACTGTAAGTGAAACTGAAGCTGAAATTTCGGTAGAATCATTATTGCTGATGCAAGACTGATGTTAATATAAAAACAGGTAATAAATACTTTGGCTCAATCAGCAGTTAAAATTTATAATTTAGTTTTAATTTGTAAATATGGCTTTGATATTACCTTGGGAGAGTCAGAATATAAGCAAGTGTTTTTGAGCAACAGATGCACTGATGCTTCTATATTTTTTACTAGTTTGGTCCCTATTAGATTAATTTTTAAAAATAGTGATAACTGAAATACTTGTATGGCAAAATTGCAGGCCCTCATCAACGCGTTTCTGTCGTCCACTTAACATTCATTCTGCTAGTGAGTCTCCTGAATTAAAACAAAAACAAAATTTGGATCATAGAATTAAAAATTTTAAACACTTTTTTTACAACGAAGGAGCCCTTAATTTTCAAAATAATTTTTTAAAACGGTTTAAGAACATACAAATGATTTTTATACATGATTCTTATCGTTAGTGAAAATTGATACACCCTATATATAAATATAGATGATGAGGCAAAAATTCAACAATTATTTGTCTAAAACACTATATATTAAATGTGTAATACTTAATAACTTTTATGTCTTATTTCTGGTAAACCTTATTATGGCCAGCTTTCCTAGAAATTAGACCAGTGTGTGCCGGGTCCAAAGGTCGCATGCCAGTATCATGCTAGTTTTCGCGCAGGGAAGGAGGCATACCGTTGACGTGCCGCCGCGGAGAGTGAATCTTCTTATCGTTAGTTAATATTCGCTGACCAAACTAACCCAAACTAACCTTTTCATGAGTAAATTTGAAAATGAAATCAGTCAGGAGTTCGAATATTTTCCAAGGGTATGGTACAGGTATGTGGATGACATTTTCGTGATTTTCGACACAAAAACCGCTAATGTTGAAGATTTTGTAACAAAACTAAACAACCGTTTCCATTAAATTTACTTATAAAGTCGAGAACAATGGCCAGCTACCATTTTTGGATACTTTAGTGATTAGGAACGATAATAACACACTAGAATTTGATAACTAATTAATAGACATTTGTTTAGAAAGACCATTCGTGATTCCACTTCATTCGTTAATCAGGTAATTAATCAGTAATGTAATTTTTTACCCCGGCTACATCCCTTGAAAATTTCAGCCCTCTACCTACATGGGAACGGATTTCCCCCAAAATCCCCCCTTAAATTAAAGCCCCGTTCCCCCCGAATGGTCTAAGGTGGCCCCCCATGTGGCGCACCTATGAAAATTTCGACCCGTACCTCTGCCCGTTCTCCTGAAATGAATTATTTAAGTTTTTCCTTCTCCACCGTCCCCTGGCCAAACGGGGGCGGGGGGTTGTCTCGTTTTCGCCCCGGATCTTCTTCTATTTGAGAGTCGGTCTCATTCAACCCCCACAAAAAAAAACGCATAACGCGCCTAAAGAATTTCACTTCAAAAACAATCAATATTACCAATTACTGCTGATATAAGAGAGAGAGAGAGAGAGAGAGAGAG
>MU187936.1:2890-13352 GCA_016904865.1 Pissodes strobi | reverse complement strand
TTCGCACTATTAGTCTAAATAAACAAGATACAGGGAAAATAAAAAAAAATTGTGGGTAAAGTGCCCTCTAGTAACAGAATACTGAATATTTTTATTGTCAAACGGTGACCTTTACTATATCAGAACCATATGCCCAATACCAGCTTATTTCGTTAGGGATTTACCTCATTATGTAAAAAATTAAAATTAAAAAAATTATCTTTGACAACCTATAACTCGGAAAATATCGAGATTTCAAACTTTTGTTATATGACAAACTCATCTTAATTTAGCATGTAGATTTTCCCCTATGAGTTTCGGAACCCAATATCCGAACACCCTGTATTAATTATTAAACGACATTTAAGTCGCGTGAACTGTCAAACGCTATCTGTCAATTTTTAAAAAAATCATAGAACAGCTGTCTGCTAAATTCACATTCATCAAAGGCGCGAACTGTCAAACGCGCAGTTCAAACAGTCGTTAAGTTTTCTGGAATTATCCAATTTTCTGCGCAATTTTCTTAATTTTTCTTTCCATGAGAACCTTCTACAAGATATTAGAAAACTTATAAAAAAAAGATTAATGAAATCCGTAAAGTCGTTCTCAAGTTATGGCGTGACCAAGGGAATCAGGGATTTATTTTTATATATATAAGAAGAAGAAGATGTAAATGCATAACGTTTAGACGTGACTTGTTGTCTGCCACATTGAGAAGCAAAGCATGATTTCACCAAATTACATGCGAACTCTATCATTTGCCTTAGAGATATCCAAAGATAGCATTTTAGCTTCACACCGGTGCTAAAAAATGTCAATAGGTTAAGTGCAATTTTTAATCAGGACTTAGAACCGATAAAGCACTGGCACTGGTGTGAAGCTAAAAATACTATATAAGTTAAATTTTTCCATTGCACCGATGTTCTCCAAATGATTTATATATAATAAGAACAGTTTTGAACCCAAAACAGAAACCTGGTGAGCCAGTACCACAGCCACTTTGCCTTCGATTTGCTAGATATGATCTAAACCATTGTAATTAGCCCTACCCGAGGCCCTACCCTACAATTTATTGACATTCATATTATACCCTTACTTAAATGTCAACGTTCTATACCTAATGTTTAGCAGCTTTTCAACCGAATTTTCATCTCTTATGGAACTTAAGGTGCTCCAGAATTAGTTTGGGTTGGATGAAAAAAATGTATTTAATGCCAAATTTTCTAGCTCATCCTGTACGCGCTTTTCCTTAAATTCGATAATAAAAATCAGTAGATTATCCCAACATATTGAATATCAAATTAAAACCCATGTTATAAATTTTTGATTCTCGGATTAATTGATTTTTTTACATTTTTGAGAGGAATATTTTATTCGACAAAATCCTTTGCCCTTAGCTAGTGGGATATGTTAATATTTAATACATTATGCATGAAATAAATGACCCATCATGTATAAAATTCTAATTTTCTACGACTTTTCAATGAAATTTACGTTTAGTTAACAGGTATAAAACTTAAACAAATTGAATAAGAACCATTATTACTTACCAGCAAAAATCAAGTCGAAGTGGCAAATAAAGTGCAGAAGCAGTAAGCTGATCCTGAAAATATATGATTAGGAAAATTAGGTAATTTCCAAATGATTTTAAATTTTCGTGGGATTTTTTAGAATTCGAATTTCGAAAAAGTGGTTTTGAATCAGCAACTTAAAAACGATTTGCAGATTTTTATGTTTAATCCTCAAAAATATGACCCTGTTTGTTTTAAATTTGATATTTGCAAGTTAATTCGCAATTACTTCATTATCGGGAATTCTGATGTTTAAACACGTTTTGCAATCAGTTCTAAATGGGCAACCTGTATAAGTAAAATAAGAATCTAAAAGTCATTAAATTTTGAAGACCATACATGTACACAAACGATTTTCTCCAGGGGTTAGGAATTAGAATATTAAACATTTAAAACCTAAACCAGCACAGCACATTAGTCAATTAAATTTGCATGATAGGTGAGGTAGAATAATAAGTACTTTCTTGTAAAACGAAGGCGTAAGCCAAATATTTTTCCAGGATTAAAATATTAACAACATATATATCATAAGATATGGTTGAGAGAAATTGACTAAGTTTCTAGCATATAATGTTAATTAAATTACATAATTGTTAAAGGTTTGAGTTAGGTAGGTATAATAAGCAGCATTTTGACAATCAGTCTATAAAGTCATATAGCTATCAGGTATTCTAGAAAAACAAATATATTGACATAATATATCTACCTGCCAGTGTAAACTGCCATATTCACAACACTAAACAATGGCAAATGACATATGTTTTATGTTTTATTTAATTTGTCCAATGCGGTTAATTTCTTATATATATTTCCTTTTATGGTACTTAATCTGAAATAAATTTGAATATCTATAAATGCTGGTGTTGGGTTTTTTAATATTTGCAAATATAATGTACAGTGGACACGTCAATCCGTACGAATATAGAACCTATTTATCATAATGGGTTTTTATTTTGGTGGCCAACACCAACTAGCCAGAAATGGGGGCCAGTTGAAAATTATTCGGTAGGCAACGCACAGGAAGCCGCGGAATTTCCCATTCTTAGGAACGAAAAATACAAATAGACATCTATTTCCTACGCTTATCGTCATCTGACAGTCTTTAAGTTTCGATGCTAAGTATGTCACAGTTACTTGAGTTTGATCAGGAAATTAAATCGTAATAGCAACATCTGTAAATAGTCTTAACCAACGTTGCATTTTTAAGTATTTAGGTTAAAAAAGGGTTGTGCACTATATGCGCATATCTGAAGTGAAACTTCTTAAACTTAAACGCCCTAGCCTTAAACATATCGTAAAGGATTTGGTTAAGAAGTAGTTTTTTTAAATATACCACTCAATTAACAAAAAGGGAAGGCCTAAATGAAAAAAAAATATTCTTCATAAAAGTTTCGCTTATGTCTTGACAAGGTAATAGAGCAAATCCCATATTTTTTGCTTGGAAACTAACAAAGATATCACAATAAAATATCGTAACGCTTTTTCGGGATATATCGTCGTGTCGCGACCTTCAAATTTTACTCCCGGCGCGCGTTAAGAAGTTTCACTTCAAAATCAAATAATTTAAATTATGTTAATGCGACTAATCGCAACCGGATATTTATTTTAAGTTCATATCAAAACCGCCAAAGGAAATGAGTATGAGGAATCAACTGCGTTAGACAAATCCAACAAAACCTCGTTTATTGCAATATTTTGTGAGGTGAAAATGAAAGTCGAGTTTGTCAGGTAAGAGAAAACTAATACACAGTTCGATACTGAGAGGCTTCACGAGGTTTTGTGGTCTTCATATTGGCGAGAAACAGGAAGACAAGGACCATGGCCAAGATTACTTTTTTAAGACTAAAATAAAGACTTGGCTTCTAACTAAAACTAGACTAAGGGTACGTCCATAGTGCACCGCTTCTCGCTTCTCGTTTCATCGCGGCAGACTAGCGACAAAAAAATTTATAAAGAAATGGTAGCGCGTGGCCATAGTGCGCCTGTAGCTTGTTTGAACCTGCTTAATCAGCTTTTACCGGAATGAATTTGTATTTATTTTTCTCGCATATCGCTTAACCCGCTCGGTGTTTGATGTTATTTGATGTGCAGTGCAACACGCAGGATTGTTCTAGTTTGTTGCTCTGTCATTTCAACAAATATTAAATATTTATAAACATTGATTAAAAAGATAAGATCCGTAGGGTGGAAATTGATAAAGATATTTTAATTTCGGAAGTGCTTTTAAAAAATGTTATATGAGACAAACGATTGAAGTATGGTATTCACCAACTTCTGAGCGAGACCTATTAATTTCATGAGTGTGAGTTGTTCTTTCTTATTTTAATTTATTAGAAACATTATCACTGGCTAATAAAATTCATAACAGATCCTCACGAGATAGCTCCATGATGTCAACTGAGACAAAGCGAGACACTAACGCAAGCGGTGCTCTATGACCACCACCTGCTACAATCGCGCAGGTTGACCAAGCCGGTAGAGTAAAAGCCGGCTAGCGAGAAGCGAGCAGCGGTGCACTATGGACGTACCCTTAGGCACCAATACTCTTGGCACAGCTTATACCGTACCGAATCAGTTATTGAACTCTACGTCGGCTCCTTTGATGTCGATGAAGCCAGATTTGACTTTTTCATGCTTTCCTCATTTTTCGCGCATGCCCTTCATACATTAAAAATGTTAGGTTTTAATGGCCAGCTGAAACTCAACAGAGACGGACGGGATTTAATTTAGTTTACATTTTTAGTAAATTAAATTAAACATGATATGTAACTGTAAGTGAAATTGATAAAAAAAGATATCTGGTAAACGTGATCGAGAATGATCAGTCATTTATACATAACCATGAATATGGTGTTTATAAGTGTAAATAAATATATAAATATTTTGATATGAACATAGAATATCAATTTTTCTACAGCCGCGCGCAAAATAACTAAATACTAAATTCAAATGAAATCGCAAAATCAACTAATGCCGTGGATCCTTATTTTGCGCTCTAGCGCGAACATGGAAAAGGAAATTCTCGCTTTTTCCGTCTAGTGTGCTGAATGGTCATGGAAACCGAAGATAAATAAATGACAGTCGTGCGTTTGTTACAGTTTGTTGCTGGCAATCCTGTTCTAAATATGCCCGAAGTCCGAACATAATATGTCAAAACTGACAGTCATTCGCAAATTTCAGAATAAGTATAGAAAAAAATGTGCATTTAATTTTAAAAAATGCGGCTGAAGAAAAAGTTATGTGTGTTTTACGAGCGCAAAGTAAGATTGCCGTTTTCGAAAGATTACTGCGCTCCGCTACGCGTCGCGCAGTAACATTCTTTCTCAAGCGGCAATCCGTTACTTTGCGCTCTAAATACACAAATAACTATTTTCTACAGCCGCGCGCAAAATAACTAATTGCTAAATTCAAATGATATCGCAAAATCGATGAATGCCGTGGATCCTTATTTTGCGTTCTAGCGCGAACAAGGAAAAGAAAATTCTCACTTTTTCCGTCGAGTGTGCTATGAATGGTCATGGAAACCGAGGATAAATAAATGACAGTCATGCGTTTGTTACAGTTTGTTGCTGGCACTCCTGTTCTAAATATGCCCGAAGCCCGAATATAATATGTCAAAACTGACAGTCATTTGCAAATTTCAGAATAAGTATAGAGAAAAATGTGCATTTAATTTTAAAAAATGCGGCTGTAGAAAAAGTTCTGTGTGTTTTTCGAGCGCAAAGTAAGATTGCCGTTTTCGAAAGATTACTACGGGCAGAAATTTTATCAAAAATGTGATCGCGTCAAACGGCCTTAATAAATTGATATTTCGTCACTCGAAGCCATTTATATAGTTGTAGGCAATGAATAAAGAGTTGTAGGTATGTGATATTGTTCACTACTTATTTCTAATTAAATTTAAATACCACCTTTGTAATATTAGTGTGACGGTTCTAAATTGGTTGCCTTTATTATGGGATGCTAAGAGGCTAGACAAAACTACAATTTATGTCTCAAGTTTAAAAAGTTAAACTTCCTGCAGAAGGGAGCCAAACAATTATCGACGTAGAATATTAATTTATCATGCAATGTGATATGAATGAACTATTATACTTTAATCTCAATACTTAATGTAAACATCTACTTATAACCTTTTATCTTTCGGAAAACTAAAATATCCTGAAGCTGGATTGGCTTTCTTGTACCCTTTGCAGACAAAACAACATACGACCATGGTTAACAATGAAAACACTTTAATGATTAAATGTCCAAAAAGTTAACACACTTAAATAAATAAATAATTGAGCACAAATAATAACACGCAAACAATCCAATCTAAGAACGTAACCTGCTGCTTCTTGTCAAAAAATCGAGAGTCCAACGCTGTGCGGTGTGTTCAGTTTCCGACTCAACCAGGTTTATGTCTCTTCGATTCAGCAAACTGTCGTAATAGAAAAAGATAACACTACATTGGACACCAAACCGGTTCTGTTATTCATAAATAAACGAAGTCGCCCTCATATAATTCGGCTAGTAGCAGACGCCCAGAATATGAGGAAAATGCTCCTATTGGTTGAATTTTATTGCTTCAAAACACGTGGAGAGTTAAATAACTGATTCGGTACGGTATAAGCTGTGCTCTTGGTCTGAGTCTTGTCTTGATGCTGAGGGTCAAACAAATTTGGCGATTTTTCACTTGGTGATGATATTTTTACAAAATAGTTTCCAATTCCTTAGTAATTTTTGACATTGAATCGATTTTTAAATAGTCCTGATTTGGAATAGTATATTTCATTACCAGTCCGGAAACTAGGCTTTTCCGGTGCGGGCACGACAGTTTCTGGTGTGAGGCGTAGCCGAACACCGGAAGTCGTGCAAGCACACGAAAAGCTGTTTCTGGACGTGTAATGAACGATATTTTTCATAATACCTCTCTGAAATCAAGCCATAAACATAAAATTATTATAATTTTACGTATCCAAAATCATGTCATAATACATTTTGTATTCAAATGAAAGCAAACGTCAAACTTACAAGACAAGCAAGACAGGTATTTATCTAATAGTCATCACGCGTTGCTATGGAAATGTGTTTGTATGCTTTGTTGTAATTGAATAGGCAGCTAATTTTGAAGTATTTGTCATAGAAAAGTGATTTATATATACACGAAATAGAACTTTCACTGTATATATCCCCTCCATTTTTTGTTTTAATTCATGACTACACCGCTATGCGCTTGCATCGCCGTTTTTCGACGTCAGGCGTCCGTCACAAAAGTTTTAAGTCATGTCAGGCATGTCAAATTATTATTGTATTTATCGTGTAGAGTTTTTTTTTGAGTGGTGAAATATGTTTTATTGTTGTGTTCCTTCCTGTAAGAACTCAAATAAGAGTTGTATGATGTTAAGATTTCCATATTTTGATGAATCGGTAAGTACCTATCAGTCCTACCACAGACCACTTTTGTGATGTAATTAATTACCTTTTATGCATGCAAAATTAGTTTAACTACTCTATAAAATCTAAATTGATAAAAAAACAGATAAGAGTCCCAATAGAGTTTAGGCTAGGCAAATGTGGCCCAGATTGATTTAAGTGTGGATGCAAAAAATCCAATTTCACAAAAAGCCTGTGTTTGAAGTTAAAGACGTCATATAGCAAAAATATAGGGTTCTGGTTTCATATAAGCACTGTCGATTTTGAGGTTTTTTTGGGTTCAATGGAAAGATTACATCAAATGGGACACATTAGCGCAAAAAAATTTGCGGATGAAGCACATTTTCGCAAAATAAATTCAAAATAAAAATTAAAATTCAACATACATTTTTTGCTAAAAAACACAATTCCAGTACACTTTGTCCTAAGGTATGGTCGCAGAAGGTTAATAATAACATAATATAAAGCGTCTTTTCTTAAAAATTGCAAAGAAAACTGTTTTTTTGCACTTTAAAACAATAATAAAATATTTATGAGGTAAACGTCAACCTGACTCTATTTCTTAAAACACGATTATTTAGGTTGGCGTAGCAACTAGCGGCTAGGTCGCGCCGGTCTAGCTGTCATACGGATGGGTGTTGCCAAGTGTAATTTCTATTTAGTTCTAAAATACAACAGCCTCGTGTTGAATATGTTTCAAAAGTACTGTGTGACGAAAACTTCTTATAAATAATGATTCTTAATGGCTTTGTTTCGTAAAATAATAACAATAATTCGAATATATGATTTGCTAGAATTAGATGTTACGCTAGAAGGGGATCACTTTTAATAATAAGTCATATAAACTAATTTATTTAGTTCATTGAAATAGATACAAATTTAAAATAAGATTATCATACATTTTGTTATTTTTTGTTGTTTATTTAAAAGATGTATGTACACATAAATGGCTCACCGTATTGAATAGAAAAATTATAATAGACCTTTTTTGCAAATTATTTTTAATTTATAAAATTTTAAAAATTATAATATAATTTACTGAATATCAGCGGTGAAACAAACATTCCGCACGAACGCAACTGGTCAATTTCAAAAGACTTATTTTATTTTGAAAATAAGTACATATTTAAATTCTTATTTTATGCCTCGATGTTGGTGCGTCGCCTACCAAAAGGTCAAAGGTGGCTGTAGGTTTTTGTTTCAGATACAAAATGACGTTTGTTATTATTTCTGCATTTTTTCGACTTCATTCAGTTTTCGTTAGTGAGTTTAGATTCTTGTGATATATTCAATATGGATATTACTAATATTTTCCAGTTAGTGACAATTTTGAATTTGGCTGATGCCCAATTATATGTCCATTTAAAAAATTTTGGTCTGTTGCGGCAGAATTTGCGATGTCCCGTTCGCCGTTGCCGTCGACAGTGCTCTGTACAAAGAAGAGAGAGAGCTCCGCTTGGTCTTGTATTTGTTTGCACCCGATGTACAAAAAGTTACAGCATCTTAAAAGATTAATTTTTTGAAAATTGCAAAGCGCCCATTCGAATGGTATGTTTGCTAATGTGGCAGTGGGTATGCGAGATGCGCTCTGGTGTTGCCGCCATGTCTTCAGGATGTCCCAAAAAAACTGTGATCCAGTACTATCGATTTTTTAGAGACATTTGTTCTTGGAAGTTGTTACAAGAGAACGATTTATTTTTATTTGGTAAGTACTGACCTATTTTGTTTTTATTAACTAATAAGATTGAAATAGTATATTGTATACCTATTTAAGAGGAAACGGTCATATTCTCGACCGATGATGGCTGAGATTGCGCTTTCCCACCAAACTACATATACCTAGTATTCTTCCTGTAATTGAAAAAATTCATAAAATGTTAATATATTTGAAAGAGATGAAACAGCAATAAGGGAATTACTTTTTCTACAATACCACTTATGAAAATGGTGAAAAAAGTGCAGTTAACTTGGCAAGAAAGAGCCTTCTATTAAACGCGTGTTGAATTTTTTTTATAGTTTCAATCAGTTTTCAGTTTGTGTTACTTTTTGTTACTTTATGTGGGTATTTGTTAATTCGGTTTATCGTTGTTAGGTGGTGTTGGACATAACGTTCAAATTGATGAATCGGTGCTCACCAAAAGAAAGTATAATGTCGGCAGGCTCATTCCGGAACGGTGGGTGCTGGGCATATACGATGTTACATTAAAACGGGGTTTCATTGTGTTCGTTCCCAACCGTACTGCAGACACGTTGATATCAATAATAGAAAAACATGTTTTGCCTGGCTCTGAAATTTGGACCGACTGTTGGCGCGGCTACATGGGACTTGATAAATTGGGTGGTGTTTCTCCGTATATCCATAAAACTGTAAACCATTCTAGAAATTTTGTTGATCCCTTGACAGGAATATGTACCAATCATATTGAAGGGCATTGGTCCTGTTTGAAACAATTTTTGAGGCGACTGGGCGCTATGCAATCCCCTTTCGTTGAAGAATATGTGGACCAGTTTATGTGGTGGGAAGTTTACGGAGGAACACCAACAATTAGATTCCGAAATCTAATAAGACAAATAAGTGAACGTTACCGGTTTCATTAAAATACTTTATCATTTGATTTTTGTTTACATTTTTAAAAGCTTAATTTTTTTTTTGGAAGTGCGGTTAGATCCATAGTGTAAATTTAATTTATTTATTTATTACTTCCTTTTATGACAAATTAATGTACTTGAATTAGGACATTTACTGGGAAATGAACAAATTGAGTCCACTGTGTACCGTAAGTAAACTTTTATTACTTTTTATTATTGTCCTCAAAAGTATATTAATCGTAGAATTTTTACAATTAGTCTATTTATATAGCTTTCTTTAAAAAAAAAAAGGTAACTTGGCTTAGTTAAGGAACAAGCGTACATAGCGCTTGTCACTAACTTTGAATGAGCTTTGGTTACGTTCGCTTAGTTAAAAGACCGATGCGGTTCTGTTTGGGTTAGTCTCAGGTGTGCAAGACAAAAGCGTGAGTAGAGTAGGTTGGGCTCGTTTCAGTTAGTTTGGGATAGTTAAGAGATAAATGGGAGCTTGTTTGGTTAGCCTGGGCTATATAAGAAACAAGCGCGCTGACCGCGCTTGTTTCTTGCATAACTCAGATTAGCCCTGGTTCATTAAGGGTACCTTGTGTTAGTTTTGGTTAGTTTGCATAAGTTAAGAGATAAATGGAAACTTGGGGTATATAAGAAACAAGCGCGCGGAGCGCACTTGTTTCTTGCGTAGCTCAGATTAGCCCCAGTTAATTAAGGGTACCTTGGGTTAGTTAAGAGATAATGGGAGCTTGTTTGGTTAGGCCGGAGTATATAAGAAATTAGCGCGCGGAGCGCGCTTCTTTCTTATATAGCTCAGATTAGCCCCAGTTAGTTAAGGATATCTTGGGATAGTTTGGGTTAGCTTTGGTGAGTTTGGGTTAGTTTTGGTTAGTTAAGAGATAATGGGAGCTTGTTTG
>MU187935.1:2437-68626 GCA_016904865.1 Pissodes strobi | reverse complement strand
AGCCTCCCAGAAGCTTGGTGCGCTATTTCGCAACAAAAAACTCTATACACCGCAGCAGTTGCTCTTGCTGTACAAAGCGCAAATAAGACCGTGTTTGGAATATTGCTCACATATCTGGGGTGCCGCACCAAAGCATACCCTAAAGCTGCTGGATTCCATTCAGAAGAGGGCTGTGCGTCTCGTCGGCGATCCGGAGTTGACCCGGAATCTGGATAGTCTGGAACATCGCAGACATGTGGCCGAGATGTCTCTGTTTTACATATACTTTCACGGCAGATGTTCCCAGGATTTGGCCCGCATAATCCCGCCCCTGGCAACTCCTGTCAGGCAGTCCCGACAGACGGCAGGAGCGCACCAGTTCGTCGTGCAACTGGAAACACCTAGACCATCGCTTTAACAGAACCCCTTTGTCTGGCGCACCGCATCACTGTGGAACTCACTTTCAGGACATCTGTTTCCCACTAATTACAACCTACAAATATTCAAGAACCGTGTCAATCAACATCTTCGCACACACACCGCTCGTCGAGCGCCATGTGCCACTGCCATAAAAAAAAAAAAAAAAAAAAAAAAAAGAAAAAAGAAACCTAAAGCTAAAAATCTATAACTAAGGCCTTAAAACTAAACAAAACACAGGATAAGCAACCCACAAGAAGCACATCTACCGTTCCAGCGCCATATACTCTTCAATGGAATAAAGACATTTTGATATCAAAAATTCTTTCAACTGGCCCTTAAATCTATTCACATTCTGACAATTTCCAATGCCCGGCAGAAGATGGTTGAAAAGCCTTAGACCAATTACATTTGGGGACCTATACATTATCTGGGTTTTATAGGGTGGTATATAGAAATCTTGAACAACAGCACTGGGCCTAAAACAGTACCCTGAGGAACCCCCATTAAGCATTCTTCAGACCTAGAATTAACTTCTGCCCTACTACCATCAGAATGCAAATGGTGAATAGCTACATACTGCCTTCTGTCTGCTAAGAAAGATGGCACCGATTCCAATGCCTGATTCTTCAATCCATAACAAACTAGTCTTTCTAAAAGTTTAGTATGATCAACACAGTCAAAGGCCCTGCTGAGGTGCATTTAAAGATCCTTTACACAAATAGTGCACTATGTAAAAATCGACCTCTCCTATTGGTCGATCCATCTCGTATTACGATATGTCTGCGTGATGCAATCGCTTTCTGTCAAGACCTCTTTTGGTGTAGAGGTTTATACAGCTGGGTCTCACCTGGATGATCTAGGTTCGAACCCCGTTGCTATTTTTTATTTATTTTTTTAAGGTTAAGTTTCTAAATAGTTTTTTTCTTCATTTTGGGTATGTCTTGGGTTAGTTTGGGTTAGCACCTGGTTAGTTTCCTTTTCTTGAGCCCCCTTTTCTTGAGCGAGCGAAGCGAGCGGAGGGCCATGCGGATCGACCAATAGGAAAGGCCGATTTTTATATAGTGCACTATTTGTGTAAATGATCTTATAATGCTGCTGAGGTCACGAAAAACCCCAACAGGGCTTTCCCCTGCATCGACCAGTTGTATTATTTCATCATAAAAAGTGTGAATAGCTGAGTTTGTTGATTTATTTGCTTGGAAACCATGCTGTCTCTCATTAATCAACTTATTATCTTTAATAAACATCAATAATGTGGAAAACTACAGGGCCGTCTGTAGCCAGTCAGAAATCCCGAAGCTGTTAGATCGGTTGGTGACTGAATTACTATTTTGGGATTGTAAGAACCTTGTAAACCCCGAACAACATGGCTTTTCACATGGCAGATCTACTTGCACTAACCTCTTACTGTATGAGAACTACCTAATTTCTGCGATGGAGAGAGGGCTGCAGGTGGACTCTATATATTGCCACTTTTCTAAAGCTTTCGATAGGGTCGACCACAGCCTTCTCACCATCAAGCTGAGGGCCATGGGAATCAGCGATCCTCCTTTGTCATGGATTCGGAGTTTTATAACAGATAGGGTGCAAGCTGTCAAATATGCTAGCAGTGTTTCAAAGGAGATTGAGGTTCCTTCAGGGGTTCCTCAGGGTTCCCATTGTGGGCCCATTCTATTCAATCTCTTTCTGTGTGACGTGGGAGATTTTATAGGGAATAGCTCATACTTGGTCTTTGCTGATGACTTGAAGATCTTTCGATCGATTGATTGTATATATAGATGATGCATTACTTCTACAGCAAGACTAAGAGATAACTTTTCCGATTGGTGTCAGCTCAACAAAATGCAGTTAAATGTCAACAAGTGTTACAAGATCTCGTTTTCACGTCTCTTGGAACCTTACAAATTTGAATACAAAGTAAACAACAACACTCTTAAGATTGTGAATAACATTCGAGATTTGGGTGTGCAGTTTGATGGCAAGCTACAGTTTTCTTCTCATATAAATATTATTGTATCAAAGGCACTTAAAATGTTGGGCTTTATTACTCGTTCGTTGAAAGAATTTAATATTCTCACACTGAAAATACTGTACTGTAGTTTGGTCATATCAAATCTGGAGTATTACTCGGTTGTATGGAACCCTCATTACATGGTCTACTCAAAGAGCATCGAGAGTGTACAGAACAGGTTTTTAAGAGTGGTTGCCTATAGATGGGGATTGTTGGGCGACGAAGACGTCTACTTGACTGTCAGGCGACGTCTGGGCCTTCGCACCTTAGAGAATAGAAGGCTTATTGGGGACCTATCATTTATTTTTAAAATTTTGAATGGGTGTATTGATTGCCCAGAATTACTGGGTCTATTTAATCTGAGTGTACCCGATCGTAGGGGTAGAAACACAGAAGTGTTTCATCATACTAATTATGGCTTTAATGAACCAATCACAAGGTTGCTTAGGGCTGCTAATCTTTATTCTAATGAATTGGACCTATTTATTTGTCCATCAATAAAAAAGTTTAAAACCTCTTTAAATAAACTGCTGACGCTGTGATTAGGTTCATCTAATTTATTTTTAGTTTTAATGGCACATTGAGTGAGACTGAATATCTGTAAAACTATATAACTGAATATTTATGAGCTTGTTTTTTTAATATTAGATAAAATGTTGGATACGTTGAAAGATAAATAAATAAATAAATAAATAATCGATCCAGAAAGCAATATTCAAACAGCTTCGAAAAGGAAGAGCACACAGTTACAGGTCTATAATTTTGCACTGAATGCACATCATCCCTTTTATGCAGAGGTACAATCTTACCAACCTTCAGGACACCAGGAAACTTTCCCCTGCAGAAAGATAGATTAATTAGAAAAGTCATGGGGCACACAATCTCCGACAGAACCGGTCGAATCATGAAATTTGGAACCCCATCGTCCCCGGCTGATTTTTTATTTTTAAGTTTCATCATTATTAACTTGTAAAATTCCTCTTCGAGAAAAGGAAACAATAGAAAAACATTCTCTGTTACATGATCTTCTGCTTCAGTAAAATCATTATTTTTAGGAATTTTTTCAACTATGTATATCGCAGCGTTCTTAAAATATATATTAAAGAAGTTGGCCACAGTATTAGGACATTCAGTAATACTACCCATGTCACCCACTTTTATTGACAAGTTCATATGAGTCCTCATTTTCCCAGACATATTGTTTATAATGTTCCACGCACATGGGACAAGTTTGGTCGGAATTAGCTATTTTATCTTGGTAAAACCGACTCCTAACCTAACATCCCTAACCAGCCTCTGATGCTTCCTTTTTGCAGTTAAATATGAATCCTTAAGCTGTTCATTGCCCTTTGATATCCAAAACAAAAATTTTAGGCTACTACTTGATTGTTTAATAGAATCATTAACCCATTTTCTGTTGTTACACCTTTTGTATTGCTTTATTAGCAGAAAGCATAAATCAAAATAGAATCCAAAAACATCGAAAAAATAGGCAAAGGCAGTATCTATATATCTGTTATTCCATACAAAAGTGACCAATCTTCACAGCCAAGTGTCGATTTAAAATCACTTATTGAATCG
This sequence comes from Pissodes strobi, assembly GCA_016904865.1. Taxonomy (NCBI): domain Eukaryota; kingdom Metazoa; phylum Arthropoda; class Insecta; order Coleoptera; family Curculionidae; genus Pissodes; species Pissodes strobi. The sequence continues at coordinate 64,635 of MU187935.1, read as the reverse complement.
CCATTAAAGCCTCTAGCATAGGAATATATGCATTCAATATGTACGTAGATCTTTAGATCAGCAAAAACCGTCCTGTGATCACTAACCAAATTATCAGTTACCAGCATATTCCCATGTAAAAAATTAACAAAAATATGAGGTCCAAAGTTGTGGCACCATGAGATGTGACTCTTGTGGGGCTAGACACAACATTAAAAAGACCAAACTCATGAGATACATTTGCTAAATCGTTAAAATCCCTACCATCAGAATGACAATGACAATTTAAGTCACCACTTAAAACTATTTTTCTATTTGGTTTAAAAACATAAAGTAATGTTTGACGTAAATGACCCAGAAAACATTGCATGTCAGCTGAGGGCGACCTATAGCAGGATAAAATTACATACATTGTGTCGTCCAATTTGCAGGTTAGTCCACATACTTCAAAAGTCTTTTCCTCACAAAATTTGTCCAGGTTCAGCCCATTAAACTATATACCTGTTCTCATCCAATCTGCTACACCACCCCCTCTGGAATTCTTTCTACAGTAGTTGATTGCCAGTACAAAGTCCTCCAAATAAAAAGTACCAATGGATTCTTTGCATGCCCATGTCTCAGTCAAACACAAAAAGAGTAGGCCATTCTTAGTGCTTAGATCACAGTTAATTTGATTAATCAATTCGAAACAGAAACCGCCTTAAAAGGGAATGTGCGCTAAATCCTAACAACTTTATTACAATAAGTAAGATTATTGAGAAGTGCTACAGAAGGAAATTAACAACTTTTTTAGAGAAAAATAACCCACTCAACTCAAATCAATTTGCTTTCATGGAAAACTCAAATACCGAAAAATGCCCTTGTTAGAGTAACAGAAGTGATACTAAAAAACTTAGATCTGGGGAAAAAAGTGGTAGGCATCTTTCTAGACCTGAAATAGTTATTTGTGTATTTAGAGCGCAAAGTAATGGATTGCCGCTTGAGAAAGAATGTTACTGCGCGACGCGTACCGGAGCGCAGTAATCTTTCGAAAACGGCAATCTTACTTTGCGCTCGAAAAACACACAGAACTTTTTCTACAGCCGCATTTTTTAAAATTAAATGCACATTTTTCTCTATACTTATTCTGAAATTTGCAAATGACTGTCAGTTTTGACATATTATATCCGGGCTTCGGGCATATTTAGAACAGAATTGCCAGCAACAAACTGTGACAAACGCACGACTGTCATTTATTTATCTTCGGTTTCCATGACCATTCAGCACACTAGACGGAAAAAGTGAGAATTTCCTTTTCCATGTTCGCGCTAGAGCGCAAAATAAGGATCCACGGCATTCGTCGATTTTGCGATTTCATTTGAATTTAGTATTTAGTTATTTTGCGCGCGGCTGTAGAAAAAAAACATTTGACACTGTGGCACACCAAATTTTGCTTAAACCTTTGGAAAACATGGGAGTCAGGGGTATTCCAAATAACTTTGTTCAGTCATACCTTACAAAACGAAAACAAACCACATTAGTTTCTGGATAGGAGAATGAAGTATTAGAGGTTGAATGTGGGTGCCACAGGGTACAGTGCTCTCAACTTTGTTATTCAATATTTATATAAATGATATAATGGATCAGATAGAGGATGAGAGTATCACTACCTATTGCTTTGCTGATGATACTAGCACCGTCTATAGATATTCTAATAAGTCCGCTCACTCCAGCATGCCGTGGAAAATACTGCCGTTGACCTTGAACACACTCGGCCACTGTACAGTAAATGAATGGGTGCAGCTATGGTGTACGATCAATATGAACTGCCGCCCGATTATTTTTATACGGGGAGCGTTCTATTATGAATAAATGATATGAATATGATTACGTATTAATGTTTGGATTATTTATTTGTTATGAACAACTATTGACATTCTCTGTCTCATTTATAGCTCATTAATGATACTACTTTGTAATAGTTACTTAGTATTATAATAAATAAGTAAATAATAAACGAAATATTATCTACGATATGGATAAAAATACCAGTAGGTACAACTTGTATTGTTTAATTACGAACACAAGTTACAAAATATAACAGGAAAATAGCGACAATGGAATAATTTTAACCTTATATTTTCGGCTGTCGATAGGTATCGATATTTTATTAAATTTTGTTATTAATATGACAAATGCGTTGTCACAGTGGCTAACTAACCTGTGCCACACCCATAACTTAACCCAAGCATTAAAAGTGTTTTCCATCTAGGGTTTTTTTTATTCTTAATTAGTGGTTAAAACAGCGAACAAACTCACTTATACTCATATATAACTCAGCTTATATACATAATTTGGGCGAAGGTAATTATTAGAAATCCACAAATTTTACGCTATTTTGATATTCTTTGGATTCATGAAAGTGATTTTTCAAAGCCATGCATGTAACGACACGTTTTGGAATTTTCGTCACGCAAGAGAGATAAAGCATATGACTCTCTCTCTCCCTCTTTCTCTTTTATGGAATCGGTAAAGAATTATTCAACTTTTATGAGACGAAGTGAAAGTAACCGAAAGTTGATTGGACGACTAACCCAAATCTATTAAAATTGATTATGACGCATCGGAACTGCTTCAAATGACTAAAACGAGTTGAGACTAAGTGAAACTAACCGAAAGCCGATTCGACGACTCACCCAAACTAACCAAATCTTAGATTATAACATATCGGAACCAGTTCAAATGATTAAAATAAGTGAGATTAAGTGAAACTAACTGAAAGTTGATTCGATGACTAACCCAAACTAACCAAATCTATTAAAATTGATTATAACGTATTGGAACCGACTCAAATGACTAAAATAAGTTGAGACTAACTGAAACTAGCCGAAAGTTCATTAGACGACTAACCAAAACTAACCATCTAACCAAATGTATTAAAATTGATTATATCGTATCGGAACCGGTTCAAATGTCTAAAATAAGTTGAGATTTAGTGAAACTAACCGGAAGTTGATCCGATGACTTACCCAAAATAATCAAATCTATTAAAATTGATTATAACGATCGGAACCGTCTGAAATGACTAGAGTAAGTTGAGACAAAGTGAAACTAACTGAAACTTGATTCGGCGACTAACCCAAACTAACCAGATCTAATAAAATTGGTTACAGCATATCGAAACCTGATCAAATGACTAAAATAAGTTGAGACAAAGTAACCGAATGTTGATTAGACGACTAACTAAATGTATTAAAATTGATTATAACATATCGAAAGTTTAAATGTCTATAATAAGACCAGACAAAGTGAAACTAACTGAAAGTTGATTCGGCGACTAACCCAAAGTAACCAAATCTATTAAAATTGGTTATAGCGTATCGGAACCGCATCAAATGACTAAAATAAGTTGAGACTAAGTAAAATTAACCGAAAGTTGATTAGACAACTAACCAAATCTATTCAAGTTGATTATAACGTATCGGAACCGACTTAAATGACTAAAATAAGTTGAGACTAAGTGAAACTAACTGAAATTTGATTAGACGACTAACCAAAACTAACCAAATCCATTAAAATTGATTATAATGTACCGGAACCGGGTCAAAAAAGTAAAATAAATTGAGACTCGCTAACGAAGTAGTCACATCTATCATGTATACTGTGCTACTCGTGACTTTTTTTAATAAAAAATCATTAAAAACTTGTGTACAAATCTGCTGTAATTGCTACTACTTTTCTCTGCCGACTTTCAATGTATTGTTTTGTTTTTATTGAAATAACGCAGACGGCGCATGAGAGATTTGTAGACAGTGCTGTGTTGCCAGATTTATTATTTAACTCTATATGGTTTTAAATTAAAATGGTACATTTCTAAGATTGACAATTTTATGTTAGTCAATATTTGTGTTGTGCTGAATTTAAAATATATATCTATATAATATCTATTATTCCTGAAATTATTATTTTATATAACTTATTAAAGCGAGGCAAAGCGATAGTGATATTAAGCTGATAAGAATTGATATTATTCATTGCTCTATCTAAAAGGTTGAAAAGGGGATTTGAGGAGAATGATTATTTCTCTTGCTGACTATAAGTATTTTATTTTCTTATATTCCTTGCGTTTCTATACAAGCGTCTAGCGTCTGCGGTATAACTATTTGCAATCATGCACAGTTGCGTTTCGGGTTCAGCTTTTGTGCTTGTGATACTACGGCCCGGGTTCGATTCCCGTCGGTGAAATGCTTTTTTTTGTTTTTTTTGGTTATATTTGTTAGTTGGAGGTAATTTTAGTTTAGTGTTAGGCAGGGTTGGTCAAGCGTGTAGCGCCCCCGTCTCAATGCGCTTGTTTGATTCATTAAAGTTAGTTTCGATTATGTTTGCTTAATACGGGATACTGACTCGCGCGTAGCGAGTAGCACAGGACACGTGATTGAAATAAATACTTCTCAAGTTTCAACTCATTTTATTTATATGAGCCGGTTTCGATACGTTTTTATAATCAATTTTTATATATTTGTTTAGGTTTGGTTAATCGTCTAATCAACGTTTTGTTAGTTTCACTTAGTCAACTTATTTTAGTCTTTTGATCTAGGTTCCGATATGCTATAACCAATTTTAATAGATTTGGGTAGTATTATGGCATAATTTGTTGTTAAGTTATTAATTACCTTCTCTTAAGATTGCCATAAGGCGAACGGCAGCTGTCCATCAGAGAGCACGGGGTGAGTTCGTCGAAGGTTTAGCTTGATAATATTAAATCAAATATCTTGGACGCCACTAATTTTTTATCTAGATGTTAAATTGGGAAGAAAATCAGAAACCGATAGCTTTGACAGATACTGATACACATTTGATTCTCCTAATAACCATTTATTAAATAATTATAAATTGAATACACTATACCGTGAGAATACCTATTTGGTTTTTTTGTGTTGTAAATTATTAAATTAAAAACTACTGAGTGACTGTTTAACTTATCGACTCTACCTTCATCATTACATGTTTATGCTTTGCTTTGTCAACAAGATCCACTCTTGGACAATAGAACACAACTTTTAATCAATAAGAAAATGAAAAATGTAATTAAAAAATACCCCACCCTTTGTAATTTCATTTTCATTTCATTTCATTTATTTATTAGTGCCAATATACAAAAGAGTATTTACACACGTCAGTAAAAAGAGAAATTACTAAAACTTACAACTAAAACAGTTGACAAACATTTAAAAGAGTTAAAATTTGGGATCAAGTAAAATATATAACTAGCATAACATAACTGGACTGGACTAAGTACAAAAAATAGACAATAAAGTTTAAAAGTATGACACGTCAAAATTAAAATTCAAATATTCGTCAATGCTATAGAAAGCTCTGCTGATAAGAAACTTTTTTGAATTTGAAAGGTTTAACCCATCGAGACCTTGATTTCAATTTGAGAATGTCCACAAAACGTTCAACATGAAAGAGGATTGAGTAAAGAAATGATATTAGAATAAATGTCAATTATGAAATTAGATTTAATACAGAGTACCGAACATTCTATAATTATCGATCATAATCTCATCAACTGAAATTTTATTCTCCCACATTGCAATATACAAATATACAATTTGGTTATAGCATTCTAGCTAAGATGTGATTAAATAGTTATGTGAAGGTTAAAAGCCAATTCTAAAATTAAATTCGTCTTAAAATACTTATATCTAATGAAAATTCATGAATTTTCCCCCTTAATTTAGATTAAACTGATATCAAATTTAGATTATATTATAATTAGATATACTGGCCGTGATGTGTAACTCTTATATGGATCCCCAGATCTCTAGTGTACAGGACTACACATTCCTCACGCCGAGTGATAAGCCAGACGGGATCATTCCCAGGTCGGATGATTACAAGATCAAGATAACATCTCCAATTTGAATCAGAGCATCAGTACATCAGTGTATCAGTGCATCAGTGATAACAGGAACCTAGTGATGAGGAATTCTCCAAAATGTTCAGGAATTAACTTAAGTTAATCATGGCCTAAATGGCGTTCAACAAACTAGATCATCTAGGCGAAAGATGGAACCAAAGCAGGCATTTGCAAATCCGGCGGCATCGGATAAATTACCACGAACAAAGTCACCAGGACTGCATTATCAACCCTAATTAGGTTGGCGAGCCATCACAAATTGATATTTACTCACAAATCCCTTTTGCAAGGTGAAGGATAGATATCCTTAATCAATTTGGCCTCTGTCACAGGTCTGACCCTTCCGGTCGTCGTGCCGTGCAGAAGTGTCAAGTCAGTCGCAGATGAAGAAAAACCAATCCCTCTGACAATCCGTCAAAATACAAAAGTACGTTCCGAATCTTGATTCACTGAAGCTGGACTCCGATTTACTCCGAGCTCCACGCGTTCTGTACCATGATACTCACGAGAAATCGCCTCAAGCTTTCCGAAGACAAGTCCGGCCACACTTTAAGAAAACAAGATGAGCACCTGTCACATCTCAGCTGACCACTGATTAAAATGAAAACAATAAGCGATTTGCCGGTCATTTATCACTTAATTCAAATAAGCTATTAAATAATAATTCCATGTAGGGAATTAAAGATAGAAGAGTTATCCATCACGATAATGCAGGTATGTATACAATAATAAAATATCTTAAGTTAACAAATATACAAGCATTCTCAAACTAATTACATGTTTACGTTTTGTCAATTAACAATTCGTTGATTTTTAGGCCCTGTATACTACTAAAACTAATCATATTACAATACAATCGATGATATATGCAAGCAAGAGATATGGGTTACTTGCTATACTATAACATTAGAATTAACACACGAAGGATGCCTCGACTGAATGAAAAGTTTGAAATCACTAGTAAGGTAAGATATTATTAATTTGAGTAGCAACCATTGTGCAGTCAATCTATGCTGATAGGTGTCAGAGGTGTACTCCTAACTTGTGACTATACACCTAAAACAAACTTTTAATTGACATGTTCAATTTTAGCATATACTGGACTCGATTACATCAAAATGAGAATACCGTCTTGGACATTACCGAAGAAATGACACCAACATGTTTCACAAAGCAATGAGATTCAGTTTAAATGTAATCAAAATAATAAATTATGAATCGTTCATAGAACTGTGCATCCTTTGACCTTCACTAAAATTATAAGAAAATAAATAGCATTATTCTAAACATAGAGGTGAGTAATCACATGCTATAGTATGGGTTAGTCGCCGAATCAACTTTCAGTTAGTTTCACTTTGTCTCGACTTATTTTAGTGAATTCAACCGGTTCCGCTAGGTTATAATCAAATTTAATAGATTTGGTTAGTTTGGGTAAGTCATCGAATCAACTTCCGGTTAGTTTTACTTAGTTTCAACTTACTTGAGTCATTTGAACCGGTTCCGAGATGTTATAATCAATTTTAATACTTTTGGTTAGTCGTCTAATCAACTTTCAGATAGTTTCACTCTGTCTTAACTTATTTTAGTCATTTCAACAGGTTCCGGTAGGTTACAATCACTTTTAATAGATTTGATTAGATTGGGTTAGTCGTCGAATCAACTTTCAGTTAGGTTCACTTTGTCTCGACTTATTTTAGTCATTTGATCAGGATCCGATATGATATAACCAGTTTTAATAGATTTGGTTAGTTCGGGTTAGTCGCTGAATCAACTTTCAGTTAGTTTCACTTTGTCTTAACTGATTTTAATCATATCAACCGGTTTTGATAGGTTATAATCAATTTTAATAGATTTGGTTAGATTGGGTTAGTCGTCGAATCAACTTTCGGTTAATTTCACTTAGTCTCAACTTATTTTAGTGAATTCAACCGGTTCCGCTAGGTTATAATCAAATTTAATAGATTTGGTTAGTTTGGGTTAGTCATCGAATAAACTTCCGGTTAATTTCACTTAGTCTCAACTCACTTGAGGCATTTGAACCGATTCCGATATGTTATAATTAATTTTAATACATTTGGTTAGTTTTGGTTAGTCGTCTTATCAACTTTCAGATAGTTTCACTTTGTCTGAACTTAGTTTAGTCATTTCAACCGGTTCCGGTAGGTTACAATCAATTTTAATAGATTTGGTTAGTTTGGGTTAGTCGCCGAATCAGCTTTCAGTTAGTTTCACTTTGTCTCAACTCATTTTAGTCATATCAAACGGTTCGGATAGGTTATAATCAATTTTAATAGATTTGGTTAGATTGGGTTAGTCGTCGAATCAACTTTCGGTTAATTTCACTTAGTCTCAATTTATTTTAGACATTTGAACCGGTTCCGATACGTTATAATCAATTTTAATAGATTTGGTTAATTTGGGTTAGTCCCCGAATCAACTTTCAGTTAGTTTCACTTTGTCTCAACTTATTTTAGTGAATTCAACCGGTTCCGCTAGGTTATAATCAATTTTAATAGATGAATTTTAATACATTTGGTTTGTTTTGGTTAAATCAAATCAAATCAAATCAAAATATACTTTAATGTCATAAAAATATACATTTTGTAGACAAAGCTTTACTACATACAACTAAAGTAATACAAATAAAACAAAACAATGTAGCAAACTATAAAATTACACACACTAGTATCATAAAATATTCGTCGACAGTAGTTTTCCTAAAACCTATTCTGCAAGTAGGCGCTCCTATGTTACATAGTAGCCTATTAAGACATTTAGCTAAATATATATAAATCTCAAAACTTAAAACTAAAGACATGCACGGAGGTAAAAATACATATGGTCGAGCAGAAAACAAAACGCAAGTAAACAAACAGTGGGGTCAAGAAACCTCTCCTCACAATACTCCATAAGCCACAATATGCCCCGGGAACACGTAAAATCCATAACTCTCCACAAATGGTCACAATGATAAAAAAAAAAAAAATTACATGAAAATACAATTAAAACTACAAAGCATTTGCCGAGAACGCACGGACATCACTGAGAGCAGCTGTAAAATTCTCCAATTGAGTAGTAGGCTCTCTCAACAAGTAAATTTTTCACCTTTGTTCTAAACTTCCTTGTGTCAGTAATTTGCCTCAATTTGGCTGGGAGGTGGTTAAATAGCTTTTTGCCATTAAATATCAATGAGTTCTTCGTAAGGGATGAAATAGGTATCGGAAGAGGGATTACATACGGCCGGCGCGTAGGGTATGCTCGAGAATCATCATTGATTAGGCTTTTATATTTCCGGTGTATTAGACATACTGTCTCCAGAATAAATATACTCGGAAGTGTTAAAATTTTTTGTGAGATAAAGAGCGGCTTGCAAGAGTCTCTGTTATTTGCTCTGCACAAAACACGTAGCGCTCGCTTCTGTAAGACAAAGACTGAGTTAAATAATTGGTCACAACAAGAACCCCAAAAGCATATACCATATCGTAAATGGGATTCTATGAGAGCAAAATATACACTTCTTACAATGGCAAGATCCAATTCAGACACCATAACCCTCAATGCGAAACATCCTCTAGACAATTTAATATTCAGATTATATACATGTTGATCGAATTTCAGTCTTTCATCAATATAAATCCCCAAAAACTTGTTCACCTGTACTCCAGTCATCAGAGCAGAATCGAGGTAGACATCGCGGACATTGGATCTAAACATCATCAGGTGTGTCTTCGATACATTCAGCGTCAGATAGTTTGCATCACACCATTTCTTGATTTCAGATAGATCCCCACTCACAATTCTTCCCAAGCAAGCAGGATCCCTCCCGCTCCAAAGCACCATGATATCGTCTGCAAACATTGTAAATTTACCCGAGATGTTCAGGTCCGAAAGATCATTTATGTACACTAAGAATAAGAGGGGACCCAAGGCAGAACCCTGTGGGACCCCCGATCCGACATTCAAGAGCCTCGACCCCTTGTTGCCCACAATGACAGATTGGACACGGTTTGATAAATAGGAAGTAAACCATGACAAAACCACACCTCTGATACCATAAAATTCCAATTTGCTCAGCAATATTCTGTGATCCACGCAATCAAATGCCTTGGACAGATCACAGAATACCGCCGCAGCACCGTCATTGTCATTCAGATGCAGGTAAAGACTCTCCAACAGTGAAAACATGGCATCGCTGGTGTTCCTTGATGCGAGAAACCCGAATTGAGCCTCACTTAACACTCCCATAGCTTCCAAGTATCGAACAAGCCTCACCTTAACAAGCCTCTCAACTATCTTGGCTAAAGTTGGAATTAACGATATCGGCCTAAAACTAGAGGGATCATCAGGATCTCCGCCCTTAAAAATTGGAACAACATTAGCTCTTTTAAGGCAATGGGGGAAAAAGCCCTTTGTAAAGGATGCATTAATGGCTTCCGCTAATGTCAAAAGTGCGGAGTTAGGGAGCTCAATCAACACATTGAGCGACACGCCATCCCAGCCAGATGTAGTCGCATTTTTCATATCCGCGAATATGTCCCTCACCTCATCAACATCAGTGGGTCGAAAAAAGAATGATTCATGTAGGGATACATGTCGCAGGTAACTCAACGCATCTCTATTGGTGTTAATCCCATTACCCAGCCGAGATGCGATCGTACAATAAAAAGTGTTTAGCTGGTCACACGACAAGCTAGATCGACAGAAGACTCCATTCCGTCCCCTCAACTCATTAACAATCTTCCAGCTTTCCTTCTGTTTATTTTTTGAATTTATAATACGCCGAGAAAAGTAGTTAAGCTTTGCTCTAGCTATTGTTTTTCTATATATGCCCCTATACCTACGGTAATATCTCATAAAGCCACCATCAGACAAGCAGTATTTACGCATTTTATGCAAGAAACGCATGTTCCTCGCAGACACTTTTAAACCTTTAGTGATCCATGATTTTCGCTTCCTTTTTTTAATTAGTCTGAGGGGAAAAGCCATATAAAAAATACTAACCACTCTCTGATGAAAGCGTTCAAGGGGATCTCCATGGCACAGTATATCATCCCAAGTTTCAACCGCACACAGTTGAGAGAACCTACTATAGTTACGCCGTGTAAACAGCCTACCACGCTTTTTTGCGGCCTCAAGATTACCACAAGAAACATTCACACTACACAGCACAGCCTCGTGATCGGACAATCCCGCGCCCAGAACAGAACACGTAACATTGTCGGACCCTATATTAGTACACAAATAGTCAATAATGGTAGCAGTAAAATTGGTTATACGCGTTGGTTGTCCCACATGCATGATCATATTAAATGATTCCAACAGATTCGAGATCAAGAGGAAGTCAACGTGATTTTTATTCATAAAATTTATATTAAAGTCTCCCGCCAAAACGACACGTGCATGCAAGGGAAAGCCAGAAATGAGCGCTTCCAACCTAGAAATAAATATACCGACTTCAGCAGTTGGAGGTCGATATAAACAAATAACATATAAATTTAAATAAGAAGAGTGCACCACCGAAAACTCAAATTCCTTCTCAACACTCAACTGCTTATGCTTCGAATTCGCCTCAAACATACCTCTATCTAGTAACTCGTTCTTTAGCAATACCATAGTGCCTCCATGAATGGAATTCGGCCTACAGTATCTTGGCAGTACACAATAATTAGTCAAAGCGAAAGTCTCATGCTCGTTAAGCCAACGTTCTGTTATCAGCAGTATATCCGGACAATTAATGCTCTCTAGAAAGAGAAGCAACTCATCAATTTTATTTCTTGCTGATTGAATGTTGAGAAGCAAGAGGGTGATTACGCGACCCCCATTCATGCTAAAAAACCCTGATTAAGACTATTATCGTCTTGTGACGCTTGAGAGGAAACTACCGGTACTGATTGTGAAGCAGAGCACCGAGCATCTGCGCTCATACACTGCGCAACTTTACCTTTAGCACCGAGAGATAGAAAATGCGAACTAACAAACTTACATAATAGTTTCTTACCATTAAAGCTTGGTTAGTCGGCTAATTAACTTTCGGTTAGTTTCACATAGTCTGAACTTATTTTAGTCATTTGATCCGGTTCCGATACGCTATAACAAATTTTAATATATTCATTCAAAATTTTTTCAATAGATTTTGTTGGTTTGGGTTAGTCATCCAATCAACTTTCGTCTCATAAAAATTGAGTGATTCTTTACCAATTCCATAAGAGAGAAAGAAGGAGAGATCACGTGTAGTTACCTAACAGTAATCAACAGTACAATAAGAAAAACTACCCTTAGCCATCTTAACCATATATATTTCTTAAATAGCGTATAACGTAAATCGTGCGAAAACTATTCCGTAAAAATAAATTCACACCGTTCGATCGCGGAAGTACTTGCAAAAACTGAGTCACGGCTAAGCCGTGACATTGACACACGTCAATGTCAATGCCGATGGGTGAGGGATTGGCGCAGGCAGGAGGGAAAATTTCCCTGGTACGCTCAAGTGAGCGGACTTATTAGAATATCTATAGACGGTGATACTAGTATCATAATAAGCGGTAATGATTGGGAAGACACCAAACTAAAAGCAGAAAAGGCATTACAAAAAATTTAAAACTGGTTGGACCATAGTCTACTGTCTCTGAATGTTGAGAAATCTAATTTTGTGACTTTCTCACTTTCCTCTCGATCTATTCCTGATTTGGAGTGCATAAAAATGCATGACTATGAATGTGATTTGGACCTGCAATGTAAATGTGAAATGATCATAAAAAGAAAAAGTAGTCTTAAATATCTTGGAGTTATTTTGGATGAAAGGCTCACTTCGAAGGCACATGTTGAGTATGTAACTACAAAAGTAAGAAAACTAATTCACAAATTTTATGAACTGTGACAAATTTTAACATTCAAAACTCTGAGATCAATATACTTTGCATTAGCAGAGTCAGTAATAAGTTATGGTTTGGTAGTGTGGGGAAATGCAGGCTCAACAACTTTATCAAAATTTCAGATATCACAAAAATGGATTATAAAAATTATACGTTTTAAAAAGAATCCTTCTGTGCTAGTTTACAAAGATAGTATTATTTAAAATCAGTGTTAAGATTTATGATAAAAAAACAACTATTACAAAGAAAATCTAAAACATGGTCCAAAAGTACAATGTTTTGGAGGAAAACCACAAGCTTTTGACTTATTGTGATAGCTGCAACAGGGCTATTCACAAACTCATCTGTTCAGGGCTAAACTCCTCCGAAATTAGGGTCGTAGAACTGAAAGGTCAATGAACTCTGAAGTTTTTGTGCGAAGATTGTCAATCTGGCCTAGTCCAGATCCCCAAAATATTAAAGGCTTTGGATGAACTTAGAGCTGATATTAGAGCCCTAAAAGAGGAGAGGAGGCAGAGTCCTATGGTCAATGCAGGTTCACCGGTTCCTCCAGCATCTTCCAGCTCCTTAAATAATGACTTTTTTATTGAACTGCAAGAGCGCCAAAATCGATCTTGCAACCTGTTACTCTTTAACTTGCCTGACCTGGATGATGACAATACCCTCTTCCTTCAACTCGGAACTCCAAGCGATGTGAAAAGCTTAGCACGAATTGGGAAGCCTAACAAAAATGGCCATAAGCCTTTAAAAATAACTTTAAATAGTAGAGAGGATGCTCAGAGCATTATTCGTTGTAGGAGTAAATTAAAAGGTAGAAAAAATTTCCTAAAATGCAGGTTGAGGCTGAAACTGAAATTAGATCTGAATTCAGGGATCGAGTGTCGAGAGGTGAAAATAATACCATTAGATATTACCAAGGCATTCCTAAAATTGTTCCAAACAACTAATCTCCCAAAACTCAAGGGCGCTCTTCATTTACTACCAAACTAAATCATTTACAACAAAATATCCCAGCCTTTCCTTACGACTTCTATGTGCTAACTGAAACCTGGCTACACACCAGCATCTTTGATGCTGAGCGAGGTTTTACTGATTATCTTGTGTATCGCAAGGATCGTTCCCGAGATACCAGTATTTATGAGAGAGGTGGTGGAGTGTTAGTCTCTGTTCATAAATCAATTCCAAGTATGAGGCTTGCGGTTCGTGAACATATAGAACAAGTTTTTATTCTGATTGGTAAGGGAGAAGCTAGTTTTATTTTGGGTGCTGTGTATATACCTCCCTCCTCTCCTAGCAACACTTGCCTTGTATTCTCAGAAACATTGAATGACCTGTCACTAAGAATGCCCCATACTGATATACACATTATTGGAGATTTTAATATGAGACATGCAATATGGCAGGATGTGGAGTGGAATTCCACCTTGACAGCAAGTGACTCAGCTTTCCCTCAAGAAGCTGCAGGCATACGGGTTATGGCTAACACATGTAACTTTCATAATCTGTTCCAGAAGAATCACCTTCTGTCCTCTCATAATAGCCTCTTGGATCTGGTTTTGATACAAAGGTGTGCCTGGCAGATACATTCTTGGTTCACCCACCCCTACATATCCATATAGCAGCTATGAAACCAGAAGTGGATGATGGACTTAACTTTGAGGGTTTTTATAGAGACTTTAACTCAGCCAATTATCAAGATATAAGAGTTTTTTTGGACCAGTTGAACTGGGATTTTTTGTTCAAGGATAAAACAGTGGATATAATGTTGAACATTTTTTATATTATCTTGTTTGCTATTGACACTTATGTACCCCTAAAAAAATACTCAGCCAAAAAATTCCCGATATGGTTCAGTCCTCATCTTAAAAATACTATAGTTCTAAAGAAAATGGCCCACAAAAGATTCAAGCAGACTCAGTCTAACGATGATTATCGGGAATTTAAAAGGCTGAGATCTTTGTGTAAACAATTGACTCAGGAATCTTATAATGATTATATATATCTCACAGAGTTAGCCATCAGTACAAATGTAAAAAAAAGTTTTGGTCTTTTGTCAACAGGAGACGAAAAGATAAGTTTTCCATCTAAACTTAACTACCTAAACCAATCAACTGATTCTGGGTTGGAAATTGCTAACATGTTTGCTGGCTATTTCTCCACTGTATATTCAACCTGTAATCTCGCACTTCCAAATCATGAGATATCCTCCTCCATTGTTCATATCCCAGAGCTCCATGTTACTATTTCCGATATATTTGCTAAACTTTCATCACTTGACATCAATAAGGGTCCTGGACCTGATGGAGTACCAACAGCATTTCTAAAGCACTGTAGTTTTAATTTATCCAGACCCTTGTTCCATATATTTAACTTATCTCTCCAAACAGGGGTTTACCAGATTATTGGCGATCTAGCTTCTTGAAGCCCATATTTAAGTCAGGCAACAAGTCCTCAGTAGCAAATTACCATCCTATTAGCATCTTGAGTGCAATACCTAAAGTCTTTGAAGGTTTAGTTTGCGACTTGTTGTCGCCTAGAGGATATTGAGGCTCAATCTATTGGCACTGCACCAGTTCTTTATTGCCTCTAAGTCCTCCCTTACAAGGTTTTCAAGTTGTGCTGGATCCTGGTGATGCCAGAGGACAGCGACCATAAGAGATCGTGCCAGGTAGATCATTAACATATATAAGGAACAACAGAGGTCCCAAGACAGAACCCTGGGGCACTCCAGCAGACAAAGAACCCACCGCTGATTGCTCCCCATGAAAATGAACCACCTGGCGTCGTCCTGATTGCACACCAGAAAAATTTTGCTAATGAAACTACAGTAAACATCTGGCAACAGTATGTCTTCGTAAATATGTTTCGCCTATTGTGACATTTGATAGTAAAAAGGAGGATATTTACAAGTAGGTAAAATTTAATTTTGTTTAATGGGGCTATGAGCCTTTAAATTAGAATCGGGACAAAATGAAGGCCTCTCATTTTATGCAAATGTCTCCTAGTTAATGTTTTCGGCTGAGAATTGATTTCAGGTGTTTTGTCTATATTTCTAGTGCTTTTGTGAAGTGGTGCTGAAAATTTATGTCAAAACTCAAACTTTGGGTGCATTGTTTTGGCTCAAATGTGGTGAATTCTCCAATTTTAAACTACTCTATAAGACACCCCCCTTTCTAATGAATGATTGTAAAATCACCACAACTATGTGTCATCAGACCCAATGGGGCTGCGAGTCTCTTTAAATTAGAATTGGGACAAAACAGAGGCCTCTCGTTCTACACAAATGTCTCCTAGTTAATTTTTTCGCCCGAGAATTGATTTCAGGTGTGTTTAGTCTATATGTCTAGTGCTTTTGTGAAGCGGTGCTAAAAACTTGTGTCGCACCTCGAACTTTGGGGGCATTTTTTCGGCTCTAATGTGGCTGACCCACGGAATTTCGCATCATACTCCGTGCTCATGAACTACACATCACAAATCTTTTAACATGACAGTGCAGAAAAAAACGAAATGGAGATGTTACTTAAGCAGGCAGCACCGCAGCACCAGCGCTTAAAGCAAGCTGTGTATTTTAAGTACAATTAAATATTAATCTTTAAATGTATGAGTCTGGTGTGGTTATATACAACAAACCACTGCTATGAAATGATGAAGGCTTCAGTAAAAACTACGCTTCTTTTTGCTTCATGTACAAAAATGTTACGAGCTACCACTGAAGAAGCGTTAGACAAGGCTCAAGGCTTCACTTCTCTAAGGAAGAAGTTGTTACAGTTACAGAACCATTTAACTTACCTAGATCTATCTCATTTTTGGAATTTTGTCTCCTGTTCACATCCTCTACGAATGGCGGGTTTTCTTGGTACCTTGTTTTGTTATGGAAATTATGGATGTTGGTAGGTAATCATAGTCCGTTTTCACAGATGGCTGCTTGGATCATAATTTATTTTTAAAATATAATTGTAAAGCACAACTGCAAACTGCATTCTGTTTCTGCAATTGCAATTCTGCTGTCGTCTGTCGTCTGCA
This sequence comes from Pissodes strobi, assembly GCA_016904865.1. Classification (NCBI taxonomy): domain Eukaryota; kingdom Metazoa; phylum Arthropoda; class Insecta; order Coleoptera; family Curculionidae; genus Pissodes; species Pissodes strobi. The sequence goes on along the minus strand of MU187935.1, from coordinate 47,859 downwards.
ATCTGAATTTGCTGCATCCACCAAACACGAAACTGGAATTTTCTGGTATGTATTCGAAAAAAACCGTGAATCAAACAATTGAAACAATTAACTTCCGGTTTGCTCGACAGCTCGACCATGTAAACTAGAGATGTAGGATATACATCGATGCATAAAAATATCGATATTTCTGGTAAAATTCACATGACGTTGCTTTTACCGCATCAGAGGGTTTCAACAAAATGTCTAATATTATACTTCACTTATAGCCCTCCGCTTGCCAACAAGAACTAGCCCAAGGCATGCTCAAATTGAAGAGAAAAACTTTTTACACATAATATTAAGAATACAAAAAATGGCTTGGCACTGGAATTTAACCCGGGTCGTATTGCACACTACGCATCCCAATTCGCTAGACCCTAAAGATTTAGTGTTTGTCAACAATGTATTGCGCGCGCAGCTCTGAAGCCTTCTGATGCGGTACGGGCAACGTCTTCTGTAGGATTAACGGTTTTAAGCAATATTCGATGCGTTGATGTACGTTACTCGATATACCGATTTTAACATTTCTTATTGACAAAGCTTTATAAGATGTATACAAAATATAAAACAAAACGAAGCAAAATCAAAAAGAAAAAAAACAACAGGAAAACATAAGTGTGGTGACTCAAAACATATTAAATGGCAAATATTACCCCCGCAATACACATTATCACAGTACCTACATCAGTACAGTCAAAATTGTAATGGATTATTGCAGCCACAGTCAAAATTGTAATGGCTTATTGCAGCCATTTATCACAATAAAACTTTGATAACTCATTATTGGAACACACACGTCATGAGTTAATAATAGAATATAATGGAGCCTTCTAGTTCTGCTCGAAAAACTCGTCAACAGAATAGAAAGCTCTCTGCAATAAAGAGCATTTTAAATTTTTACGGAAGGCTTTTAAGTCTCGAATATTTCTAATCCGCAGATCAACATGATTGTATATCTTGATGCCACTGTAAATCAAGGAATTCCTGACAAGGCTGGAATGTGGAATGGGCAAGGGAACATTGCCAATCTGACGTGGCCCATATACCAGCTGAGGATTGGGAAATTGATACATTTTTATGAATTAGGCAAGCCATTTCCAGAATAAATAAAGATGGGAGGGTCAGAATAGAGTGCTTGATAAAAAGGGGCTTACAGTGGGTTCTTGGATGCGCATTACACAGATTTCTAACAGCTCTCTTCTGCAGAACGAAGACAGATTGAAAAAGATTTCGAGAGCAAGCTCCCCAGAAGGGCAAGGCATATCTGAGATGTGACTCAATAAGGGCATAATACACGTTACGCGCAACTTCTTCACCAAGCTCTCGAAAGGTAGCCCGAACAGAAAAACAACCAGATGCCAATCTTTTATTCAACTTAACGATATGTGTATAGAACTTTAAGTCTGCGTCAATACACAAACCCAGAAACTTAAAAGAGTTCACAACCTGGATGGTGTTGTCACCAAATATAGGCCATCAATAGGACAGTTGAAGCCGATGAGGTTAGTTTTAGACATGTTCAAGCAGAGGCGATTGGCGTCACACCACTGCTTAATCCTTCCGAGATCCAACCCAATATCCCGCAGCAGCCGCCCCGGATCCTTGTCGCGCCACAGTACGGTAGTGTCATCTGCAAACAGCGTAAAGCGCCCAGCAATTTCAAGCATAGTCAAATCATTCACATATGATAAAAAAAGGATTGGCCCCAATACAGAACCCTGGGGCACGTCGCATGAAGTACGCTGGCTGCTAGATGACACACCATCTATGTGGACAGATTGCTCCCGGCCACACAGGTAGCTCTCGAACCACCAAAGTGCCGCGCCTCGAATCCCGTAAGCAAAGAGTTTCCGCAGCAGCACCTCGTGACTCACACAGTCAAAGGCCTTTGACAAGTCACAAAACACTGCCGCAGTCGCCATTCACCCATTTATACCCTGGAAAACCTCTGACAGAAACTCGAACATTGCATCAGACGTGCTCCGATCAGATCTAAATTCATACTGATTTTCAGTAAGAATGTCATGATTATTTAGGAAGGATAAGAGACGATCCTTCACTAGGCGCTCAACAAGCTTAGAGAGAGTAGACAGTAAAGAAATCGGCCTATAATTTGAGGGAGTCAATTGATCACCGCCCTTGTAATGAGGTATTACTTTAGCTAATTTAAAGCAACATGGAAAGGAACCAGACACAAAAGAGATATTGACAACGTGTGATAGAGCAGATGGCCCTATCAGGTAGACTTTCCAGCCTGATAGATATTCCATCGTCAGTCGCCGCTTTTTTGTTTTTCATAGAACTTATGGTTTTTCAGATTTCACCGGCACTAGTTGGGGTAAAAATATTTAATGTATCAGTCACATTCACATTAGACATATATATTAGGGGGTCGGCGACTGGATGAAGGTCTTTAGTTAGATCATTGCCAATCGAATAGTAGTAATCGTTTAAAGAGTTGGAGTCAATATTTATTTGTAAAGATTTACTTGCTCTATTAGTAATTTCATTGACAATAGCCCATGATTCGCCTTGTTTATTTTTAGAATCAGAAAAACGTTTGGAATAATACAGTTTTTTAGCATTGCGAATGACGATTCTGTAGGTTCTCCTGTACAAGGAGTAATAAGACTGGAGCATCATGCTGTCAAGATACGCTTTCCTGAGGCTGTTTAAAAATCTCAGATTTGAGGCAGAAGTGCGTATCCCTCGTGTCAGCCATCTTCTTCTGTCTTTGCGCCTTGGCTTCAAATGAAGGACAGGAAAAGCGTTGTTGACAATATTTGCCAAAGCACCGTGGAAAGCTCCCAGAGGATCAGCTCCTCGCATAACAGAATACCAGTTGAAAGATTCACACAGGTCACGAAATTGTTGAAAGTTATGACTGCTATAAACTCTGCCAAACCTCCTGCCCTCAATGAAGCGAAAGCAATTCATAGGAATTATGGCCAGAATGGTATTATGATCCGAGAGATTGGGATTAAACACCTCGCAGCAGACATTGTCTTGTATGTTAGAAGCGATGTAGTCTATGGTTGTAGAGGATATTTTAGTCACACGAGTCGAGCTGTGAACATGCATGTGAAGATCAAAGGAGTCAAACAAGTTGGACAGCCTCAAGGTAGACCTGCTATCTTTATTTTCAAAATCTATGTTTAGGTCACCAACAAGTATAATCTTATGATTTAAAGAGAATCGAGAAAGAAGGAATTCGAACCTTTCTAAGAACACGTCCAAATCACTGCTCGGTGAACGGTAGATAAACACGAGCGCGCCATGAAAAGTATTACTTTTCCTCCATATAAAATAATATACTATTTACAAAGAGACTTCCTTGACAGCCTATATCTACCATTTACAATATTGTTATCTAAAATTCTTATAGACATTTTGACATGCAAGAAACTTAATTGTTGGCGTTTTTACTTAAAGTCATACTACATCAAATATCTATGTAATCTAATAATTTCTAACAATAAATCGAAAAATGAAAAACAGTCTATAACTCTGTATATCGGATTATGGGTGTAGCACAAACGTTTAAACGCCATTATTTGGTCACCCGTGTCCATGACCGTCTGTTTCTATTTCTCTATTATGTGTTGCAAGTAGTAAGGACGAAAATACTTTACTATTTTGTAACTGTTCTATCGTTGCTCTGGCACTCTTTTTTTTCTTGAATTTGGGTTAGATTGGGTTAGATTTTTATCTGGCTCTACGCCATAGAAAAGGGTTTTAGGGGACATCGACAACCTATTTTCGGCTCGTGTAGTGAAAATATTGAACATAAGAAAAGGGTTGTTCTTGTTTTACTAATAACTCTAAGAAAACCACATCCTAGTGTGAGTTAGATCTGCTTTTGTTGTGCTGGCTAGTTTTTCTGAAACTTATTCTTGTATATATAATATAATATATATCTATCTAGGTTTTTTGGTGGGCCGAGATGTTCGACTCAGGAGGGGTTGTGTTGTAGATTCGATCTTGGTCGATTTTCTAAACGAACAGAGAATGGTCATAGGCACTATAATTTAACATAGGGGCTAGTTCTAAAGTGAATTTGTAAATAAAACTAATACTTTTAGCATTATATGAATATTTTAATAAGTTATTTTAGCTGAAAATAACTTAAAGCTCATAAATAAACAAAATATATACATTAAATTATTATATCTAGTTAGTGCTATGATATGGACAATATCTGTCGGTGCTAGGTATCGACCGTGCACAATATGAGAACAATCATAGCTTTAAAAACGAAAGCATTGCATAAACAATTGTAATCCTAAACAAGTATATGATTATAAACACAATTTTGCAGCTATATACACTTAAACGTTCATTAATGTTCCTGCGGAACCACTCTGTATGAGCTTGGTTAACTGAGATAACGCTGCGATGAAATAAGTAATTACAAACAATAATAAATAGGGTAAATATTAATACAATACAATACAATACAATCTTTATTTTTCCAACGATACAATATTTGTATATGGACATCGTCAATTTACAAAAAGCGTACATTAAAAAAACAGCAAGTAATACCTATTTCTAATGTTAATTCTAAATTTAAGGATGTAAGAATGTGCTAATATTATAATAACATTTCTCAACTAAAAAATCTTTCAACATTCTTTTAAAGGACAGTGAACTATTACAAGTTTTAATCTGTAAAGGCAAATTATTAAACATATTTGGACCTATGTTAAGAACGAAATTTTTTGATCTGCTTAATCTATTCTTTGGTATTAAAAAGTTATCCTGGTAACGAGTATTATATGAATGATATTCATTATTTCTTAGGAATTTTTCCTTATTGTCAAACACAAAAAGACAAATTTGATATATTACAGCACACGGTACAGTTAAAATTTTAAATTCCTTAAAGAAGGGAACACAAGAATTTCGACTTGACACACCCGCCATACAGCGGACCACACGTTTCTGCGATTTAAAAACGGTATCTGTAAATGAAGAAGTGCCCCAGAATTGAATGCCGTACAAAATGCGCGAGTGTACCATAGCATAGTAAACACTCAATAGCTGGTGTGGCTCTAGAACAGTCCTTAAATTTCGGACAGCAAAACAGAGACTGTTCAATCTGCCAGCCAAATCCAGGCAATGACTCTCCCATGACAAAGTATCGTCCAGGATAAGACCGAGAAACTTAACAGATTTTTCACGGCTTAGCCGTGAATTTTGGCACCATAGATCTAAATCGATTTCCGCACGGGTTTGATTTGTATGGAAGACCATAAAATGAGTCTTAGAAATATTCAAGAACAGGTTGTTGTTAACAAACCAATCATTCAGCTCTTTAATTGCCTCACTCACTGCAACATCCATGGAGGCATGTTTGTCATTTTTGACAACTGCTGTAGTATCATCAGCAAAAGCCACTATTTTGCTTTCTGATAGGTCCGCTGGTAGGGGGTTTACAAACAAGAGGAATAGAATAGGTCCTAATACGGAACCCTGTGGTACGCCAATGTTAACATCAAGGCTTTTTGAGTTGTGCTTTTTCCCCGTTTGATCACCCACCTGAACAAACTGCCTTCGAAATCTTAAAAATGAAGAATACCAGTTCAAAACACTCCCAGCAATACCATACTGATCCAATTTATCAAGAATCATGTCATGATCAACACAGTCAAACGCCCTGCTGAGATCACAGAATATCCCAACAGGGCGCTCGCCTGCTTCAAGACCCTCCACTATCCCATCCAGGAAAGACAAAATTGCTGTTGAAGTAGATTTTCCAGCTCTAAAACCATGCTGACATGAAGGTAATATATCATTGTCATTTAAGTGTTGTATAAGTCTCTCAAGCATAGCATATTCAAATATTTTCGAAAAACAAGAGGTTAAAGCAATAGGGCGGTAATTTTCGGTCATTGCTGGATCTCCCTTCTTAAAGATTGGTATGATTTTTGAGCACTTTAGAATATCTGGAAAGATTCCAGTCTCAAAGGAAGTGTTTACCAGATGCGTTATTGGCTCTAGACATGCCTCCAACATGGCTCTTTTAAATATATTTGTTGGGATATCATCAGGACCCGCAGATTTTTAATTTTTTATTTTTTTCGAAATTAGTGCATACATTTCATTTTCAGAGAATGGAATTACTGTCATGGTGGGAAAGGTGGTCCTGTTATTGTCAGTATTCTCGGAAATTAAATTTTTGTCATGGTTTAGTTTCTCTAGGATCCGAAGTGGTGCATCTACAAAGAAATTATTAAAGCGATTTGCAACAGCGCAGGAATTTTGCACAATTGCCCCATTTTCATCCCTCACCCTTAAATCTAAATCTGAGCGCTTATTACTTGTTCCCCTCGTAAGCTCTGTCACTACTGACCAAGCTGCCCTTGAGGAGTTGTCCGAATTAGAAATTTTTTCTTGGTAGAATGATTTTTTCGATTTTCCCAACAATTTTTTATGCTCACCGCGCGCTGATTTGTACAAGGCGTCCATCCCAGGTATACCTCGACTAATATAATGTACATTTTTTAGGTTTTGACTAGATTGTTTGACTTCTTGTGTTACCCATGATTTTTTGTTTCTATTGAAATATCTTAACTTACTTGGAAAAAACATATTAAAATACTCTAAAAATTTATTATAAAAGGTGTTGAACTTTTGTTCATAGTCTGCAATACTATAAACACCAGAGTCGAATTAAAACTATCTATATTTACAGAGCTGTAGATCCTACAGATACTTCTAACTACATTGCTTTTATTTGATGTTGTTTTCAACCATCCTGAGTTAAAAAGGACAGTCTCGTGGTCAGAAAAGGGATTATTATCTGCCACTGCCTCCGAACAGTTAGATAAATTTGTATAAATTAGGTCCAATGCTGTAGAGGCAGTGGAGCAAACTCGTGTTGGTATATTTACTTTATTTTGGAGGCTAAAACGCAACATTAGTTCATTTAACTCCTTTTTGTTAGCAGAAGTCAAGCTGTGAGGGTTAAAGTCACCCATCAGGATTACCTCAGAATTAGGTCTGTAAAACTTATCCAATAAATTTTCTATGCTTTGTTCAAACACAGAAAAATCGCCACATGGCGACCTATAACATAAAAACAGCAAAATATATTTTTTTGTCTCGTAGAACCACTTAACGCCGCAAACTTCAAAGTGTTTTTCTTCACAATACTCTTTCAAGTCGAGAACACTACACTTCGCTTCATTTCTAGCCCACAGTGCAACACCACCTCTGTTAAAAGTGGTTCGACAAAAATTAGTCCGCAGCGTGAATCCTGGAATCGTCATATTTTCAACATTCGATGGCTTAGCCCAGGTCTCGGTCATACATATGAAATTTATACCGCAATGTCCATAGGTTATGTCAAGAAAATCGGATTTTTCGGTGGAAAATCCTTGAACGTTTAAAAGGATTATGTCGTGAGATGATGCAGTTCCAACGCCTACACTTGAGGTCTTTTCAGAGTTCTTGGGTGGAAAAACCGATTCACTCTAACTCCACTTGGCCATAAGGTGGGAGTCAGAGCCGCCTGTAACTTACTCTCGGCAACAGTAACCTTAAAAGACGAGTAATACTTTGGATACTTTGAATTTAGCTTTTCCACCCGGACCTCTGGAAAAATGGGCTTAAGAAAATCAACAAGTTCATCCTCAGTTGTATCAGGATGTAATTTATAAACATGCAAAAAAGCAAGACTGAGAGGGGTTTTTAAAGATTGACCATTCCCGGTGTTGGATCCCACTATTGCTTTGTTTTTTGATCGTTTTTTCCTATATGTAACTTTTGTAAATGTTTCATCCTCATCGTTATTGTGTACGTTCAACTAAACGTTTTCTATTGCTTGCCTTACTTGATTGGCGCTTATATTTAAATGATTCCGCGATGTATGTGCGCTCGTGCGGGATCCATCCGGTATACGCTGCTTCCAGTTGCCTGCGCCACCGTTCATCTCGATGTTTTGGACTTCATTCGGTCGAGCTCGAGAAGCGACTGGCAGTGGAGATGGGGCCCGCGCGCCGCGCATCGGAGTCCTGGGGTCTGAAACGGTACCACAGGCGGAGCCTTCACTCGTAGTGCTTGCAGATGTATTTTGCTTTGATACTGATATTTGGGCAGTTTGTTTACATATTTCCGACATAACCTTGGTGTTTGAATTTTGAGTTGTAGAATGTTTTAAAAGGCTAATGATGGTATTTAAGTTTTGCACTGACCTTTCTTTTTCCTCCAAGAGGGTTTTGGCAGCAGCAACCTCCACTTTTGCAACTTTAAGGTCCGCCAGTATATTCAAACAATGCATATTTACACAAGCAAGTTGGTCCATGGAATCCTGAAAAACATCTTCGGGAGAGGAGCTTATATAGGATTCTAAAAAGTTGCGGGCACTTTCCCCGACAATACAACCTTCGGGAATTCTTTTATGTACAATAATCTGAATTAATTTATCTTTCGCCAGTTTGTTTAAATCACTTGTTATTTGAGCAATATCTGCACTTGTCGCCATCTTGTAAGCTGCTATGTACATTATATTCAACAATTGACGAGCAACGTTCAATTGTTCAGCACAGGGGAAAGTCACTTAAAACACTTACTAAATACTAAGTATCTCCTTAGCTTCTATCTTCTATATACAATGTGTAATGAACGCCGATTTACCCTATTCACTTACTTACTGTGTATTCGGCCTTTTCTTCACCTTCTGCTCATTATCTGTAACCGGGGTCACAGTACCAGTGTTTTGACACCCTAATTCGTCGAAAATTAATTACCTAGACACTTGGGCAACCACCCATATTTCTCCACCTGGTTGAAACAATTTCATGCCTCTTACCAGCACTTAATTCTATTCTCAGGTATATTTCATATAATTAAATCAATGTAAGCCACATCAGTTTCGTTTTAATTAAGCAATGAATAGTTTCGGCGGTAGGATTCTTCTGAAACATCGTTGAATAATAATACTAGGGATAATTAGTACACTGCTTTTAGATGTTTCAAAATAATTTAATGCGATATTTTTCTCTACATATGTTTCGGCTTGATGAGGCCTTAATCAAGAGTAGTTGTATACTATCTCTAGTATTAGAAAATTAAGGTTTAATTTTTAGAACCTTTCGAGCTATTTTTCAGCATTACAACTGTATGCAAGTGAAATTTCTATTCAAATTTTTAGTTGGCCATTACGACCTACAGCAAATGGAGTTTCAGTTAAGACTACTTTTTCTTCGATAATTTTACGCTTTTATAGCAGCCTTTTGACGCGTTTATACCCCAGAAAAGTCTGGAATCTGAACACCTGCAATGACGCAAATGCCCGAATTTTCGACGAAAACAACTATTCGGGTTTTAACTAGTTTTTTACATTCCAATCCAAGTATTCAAAATTTTCCATGCCAAGCTTAGGTTTGTTTCAGAAATTAGCCCACACATGTGCAGGTTTAAAGTCCAAACGGTATTTGAACCTTATAAGGTCATGACTTTTTTGTCTTTCGTTTTAATTCGCCGGAATTGGAAAATCTTTTTATTATGCACGCCCCCTGGCCTATTATGTCCTTTTTAGAACAAAGTTTGGGGAACCTGCGTAAGAATGTTTGACCGCAGATGATCACTTTTCTAGTTAGTTCATCTAGTGTCGCGTTCTACTGCAGTCGAAAACAAATGTTTAAGTCAACTCCGATTTAAATTGTTTCTCGAGTCTTGTGAAGTTATTCACCATGCCGTTTATTGAAATATCTTCTAATGGTAAGTGATTATTATTTTTAATTGAACGGTGTTAGGTGGTTTTGTTGTACACTTCTATTAGGTAAAATGTTTAACCCTTTTCCGCGATTCTGGCGTTACTTCGTGAAAATTAAACTTCAATTTGTTTTTAATTCTTGTTAATAAAATAAACTTATTATTTTATTTGAACGTTTCTCTCCCTGGTTTTAACTCGAGACTTAATTTAACTTTTGAACGATTAAAATTAAATTTTTTAAAACAAATCGTTGAAACAATTCTTAAAATAAATCCGGTGCCAGCCCTGACCGTCACAAATGTACTTACTTAAACTTCTTGCAAATAAGAATGACTCAAGTTGTAGTGGATTGAGATTTGAGAATGATATGCAGTCATACGCATATGTTAGCATGGCAGGGATGCCTTTGTGAAAATGCGGTTTTTATACAGGATTCAAGGGATATAAGGGATTCAAAAACAGGCTATGCAGGTCGCATAGATAAGCTGCTAAACTCTGTGTAGTGGAAATAACACTTGTGAGAGACTTTATATTATAATAAAGCATAGCATAGAGAATAGGGAACGCTTAGTACAGCGCTTACCTATGAGAGAGTGATTATAAACGAGTGTGTTTACTTACATGGTCGAATGCCGAGGGAACGCTTTGTACAGCGTCTTACCTTTGAGATATTGGGAAATTGGGAGATGGCCGAGTGCCAATAAATACCTATACTTGTAGGCTTAAGACGACTACGACCAGATGTCGCAATGGCAGGGTACCACAAATGCCGTATGGATGAGAGATCTTGAGAGATTATGAGTTCTCAACACGTGAAACTGCATGGCATGGCCAGCGGCCATGCCACACGGGAGAGCGACTTAGCGCGTCTTTTTTGGTTGGGGTTCAAGACTCAAGACTCGATTGAATTCTAGAACGTGAGAAGTAGATCAACTCGAAGGCGTTATCTCCGCCCTTTCTGGCGGGAGAAGATGCATCACTTCGGAAGTAGAAAGGGCAAATAATGTAAATACAGAGAAGTTATATAAAACTTAACATCGGCGATTGTCTAAAATAAACTTATGAATTTTAACATAAATCTGGTCGAAATACGTTAACTAGTTTTTATAAAATTCGGTTATAAAAGATCGGAAATTTAGAGGAGCTAACTTGATTGCCTCCGTCTTCGCTGTGAAAACTCAGTGATTGGCCGAATCGCCGAATGTATTTCTGCAATGTAGCTTACACGGTCTTGGGGTTCGAAATACATCGATGTCATTGGCCTAGCACGAATTATGCGGCTCGATGCAGGACTGCTTTTCTTGAAATTGCCGATTAACTTAAGCAATCTGTTTTCTTGTGTCGAGCGGCCGAGTGCAGATGAGTAAGCGTTGTAACTAGAGATGGCGCTAGGACTATCGCCGAGGTACAGTGACTTTATACAAAGTCACTGTACGCCGAGGTATTTATTATTATTATACCAGATCTTTATTATATTTCATTTTACAATAATGTCCTACTTAGTAGATAATATACGATTACTATACATAGTTTGACACGTTTCGCTCCGGCCTTCAGAGAAGCACCGCCAAGCCGCACAAACCTACGCACAGAACATCCCTCTAGTCGAGGGGGGCTGTTGAAAGGCCCTTAAATCTACTTTTTGTGACCAATCAGAATATGTAATGTTCCCTGGGATCAGATCCCATCAACATAGCTATCAGTGTGTCGCATAATGCTTGTAAATGGTAAAATAAATTTCAGGTGTTGCGTTTTGTTGAGTGTTATTTTAATTGTGGAGATAATACAATTTAAAAACTCCACTTCCCGTTTTGCAATACACTCACTCATTCACTCTCTATCATTCACACCTATTTACATAATGTACAATATGTACAATATATACAAAGAATGGGAGTTGCTTATAGCAAATCCCCGGTGAGGGTGGAATTATGTCCGGGCATAAGGGCATTGTGGTCCATAATTCACTTGCAGGGTGCAAGGAACGCAGGAGCCGTTGCGTGCGTTGAATGACTGCAACTTGAGCCGGTTGCCAGCGTTGTATATGGTGCGGTCATTGCTCGTCGAGTATATCTAGCTGGCTCCTCCCACCTGTACTTTCTGGGTGGAGTCAGCCAGACTAACCCAAGCAGCTCGATTTTGCCATTTCCTCAGGCGCACTTCTGTGCTCCTGATACCTGTTTAGGGCTATTTTGCCCTTAGAGGGGGGGGGGTTTTCGTCCCTCAGGACAATTTGTATGATCAAAAGTCACTACTTCTAACTATTTACAGGGTCCTATTTTCTATTAATTCTAATATATACACTTTTACATCCGTATTTCTGGCGGAAATGGTTTACAGTAATTTGTGTTGCTTATCAGGGAGGCCTAGGCTCTAGAAAGTATAGTGCGGTATTTCTATGTATGGGTCCATGGGAAGGACGTCGTTCCTGGTTAAAACGTGCGTCGGCCAGTCGTGCTGTTTCCGGCGAGCCATGTATTCCCAGGTCGTAGAACCTGCACGCTAGACGGTCGATATGCTCCCTGACATATTCGATGCCCGCCCAGTTGTGCAGGTCCCGGATTCGCATTTAAAGATCCTTTACACAAATAGCGCACTATGTAAAAATCGACCTCTCCTATTGGTCGATCCATCTCGTATTACGAGATGTCTGCGTGATGCAATCGATTTCTATCAATAGCTCTTGTGGTGTAGAGGTTTAGATCATTGGGTCTCACCTGGAAAACGCGGGTTCAAACCCCGTGGCTTTTTTAATTTTTTTTTAAAGATTATGTTTCTAAACAGCTTTTTTTCTTGATTTTGGATATGTCTTGGGTTAGATTGGGTTAGCACCTGGTTAGTTTCCTTTTCTTGAGCCCCCGTAGCGAGCGAAGCGAGCGGAGGGTCATGCGGATCGACCAATGGGAAAGGCCGATTTTTATATAGTGCACTATTTGTGTAAAGGATCTTATAATGCCCCGGATTCGGGTGTACATACTCGCCGAAAAGACAGCCCTCAAGTGTTTATTTTGCAGGACTTGTACTGCATTTAAGTGTCCCTCTGCCACGGAGCACCATACAGGAGCTCCGTATAGGAGGGTTGGCCTGGTTATTGCCTTATAAAGGATTAGCTTGTTTCCCGGGCTAAGGACCGACCCACGTCTTATCAGCGTTCCCAGTTTCTTATAAATGATTGCATTTTTGCTTTTGATGTAGTCGATGTGCTTTCTGAACCTAAGCCCCCTATCAAGCACAATTCCCAGATATTTAACTGCATCCTTAGGTGCAATTTCAGTATTGTGGATAATTATCGGTTGCACAATTTGAGGGGTTTTCTTCCTAGTGAATATGCCGAGCTCAGTTTTTCCTGCATTTAACCTTATCTTCCATTTGTCATAGTACTGGAGTATCACCTCCATATACCGGCTCAAGTTGTCAACAGCGGACTGCGCGTGAGGGGCGCCAGTGTACAGGATAGTATCGTCAGCGTAAAACGCTGCTGACGCGTTCGGGTAAGACGGGAAGTCGGATATGTAATAATTAAAAAGTTGCGGGGAAAGCACTGTTCCCTGCGGGACGCCGCATTGGATTGGCCTCATGGTCGAAGTGGCATTACCCACTTTCACCGAGAAGAAGCGTCCGGCAAGGTATGACGCAACCAGCGCTGCTAAATAGAGTGGATACTCAAACTCTACATAGAGTTTGTGTAGCAGGCACACGTGCCACACCCTGTCAAACGCCCTCTCAATATCGAGCAACAGCAGGGCGGTGCAATGCCTCCTATTGAAGCTATCATAGATTGCCTGAACGACTTTCGCAGCCAACATGCACGTGCTATGTCTGCTGCGAAAGCCGAACTGCTCCCTCGGGAGAATATCTAGCTTCTCGGCTGCCCCACTGAGTCTCGATATCAAGAGCTTCTCGGCTACTTTTCCCAGTGTACTCAACAGGGATATCGGCCTATATGATGTAGTCAATGTCGGGTCCTTGCCCGGTTTCGGGAACAGCACAATCCTCGCAACCTTCCAGGAGGGGGGGAAGTACTGCAAGCGAATTATGGCATTCACAATATGCATTAAATGTATAACGGTCTTTTTCGGGAGGTTTTTGAGGAGTAGGTAGGGAATGTTATCAATTCCCGGAGCCTTGTTCTTCGGTAGGCGGCTCAGGACTTTAGACAACTCACTGGGAGTTACTTTCAACTTTTGCAACACCGTCGGTGGTATCGGGTAAGTTCGATCGCCGAATAAGTGGACTCGCTCCGTGATTTCCCTGTGCAATGGCAGGGAATCCGGGACTTGCCTATGTATCTCCTCAAGGGAGTCCGCAAATGCCTCAGCCTTCCCCTGGTCGTCCAGGATGTCACGACCACGGTGCTTAAGCACCGGGAATTGAGGTGGGGCATTGCGGACTCGCCTTGCAAGCTTCCATAGGGACCCATCCTCCGTGCCTAGTTCGTTCACGAAGTTCATCCACTTTTTACTTCTAAATTCGCTTATATGAAGTTTAATTTGATCCGTAATGGCGTTGACTCGACGCCTTTCTTCCGGGTTCCTAGTCCTCTGTCACCTACGTCGTAACCGATTCCGGAAATTAATAAGATTAAGGATATTATCAGGGAGAGTTTCCACGTATGGCCTCCTCCTGATAACCGGACATGTAGCGTCTCTGACGCGCTGGATATTGGTAGTTAAAGTGTCAACTTCATTTACCAGCTCCTGGACAGTTTCAATCTGTCGAGGGATGACCGTGGCTTCATTTAACCTTTCCCGGTACATCCTCCAGTCAGTATTGGTATACGCGACCGAAGTCACGACGGCTTCCGGCCGCCCGCCGAACCTTAATGCCGGTAGGCTTATACTGACTGGAAGATGATCCGAGTTTAGGTCATTTGTCACATTGAGCGCCCCTAGTCCAGCCATCCCCCGAGAGATCGCTATGTCCAGGTAGGAGGGCCTGAAGTTTCCAGCGGGATAATGCGTGGGAGCGTTCGGGCGATGATATCGGATGTCCAGATTGTTTTCAATAATAGCCTTTAGTATTCTGCCACCCGGCTCCGTTCTAGCGTCGCCGAAGTGTACATGATGTATATTAAAATCGCCAATTAACAACGATTTGCGACCAGGTCTTAAAAAAGCTAAGAAATCTTGTTCGGTTAGGCGTCGATGCGGTGAAGCGTATCCCCCCCCAATACATAAGCCGCCGTCAAGCTCGAGCGCCACATGTTCAATGGCAGTATTTAGGTTAGCACGCCGCTTATAAACGACGGTCTTATGTACACCTCTTTTCCGCTCGCCCTGCCCATCCGAGCGTTCAATATAGTAACCTCGTATTTTAAGTTTGAAATCATGGTCGAGAAGCGTCTCGTTTAAGAAAACAAGCTGGGGACGGGATTTATACAAATAATTGCGGAATTCGCCAAGCTTATGCCTGATTCCGTTACAGTTCCATGTAGTAACAATGAACATTTATACATTTTATTTACATGTGACATTATTAAATTTTTTAAATTCCGTTGTAAAGAATTTAATTGAGGTTTGCATCAATAACTGTTTGTCACCATTGCATGCCCTCAACATGGAGACATACTCGTCTAGAGTGAAAAATAGCTCTTCTAGATTAATGAAGGAGTTAAGCTCGTTAATTACGTTTGAAATTTGCGATACACTGAAAGCTATATTATTGGTATTACTATTCGATTGGCCACTTACAGTTTTATGCTGGATTTGCGTGCTTGCGGGTTGCGCGACCTGTTTTGCTTCTCCGAGTGCGGGGAAGTCTCTATCAAGGTTTCTTCTTCCGTCCGGGGGTGCTTGGGGTTGTCTGCCTTGGTCAGCTACACATCTTTTTCTACCCCGGCCTCCGTCTTCGCCGACTTGCCTCTGCCAGGCCGGCGTGGCAGGCAAGGGTGCAGGTTTGTATTGCTTCTTCGTCGGTTGTTTCGTCTGCGTGCTTTTAACTTTTAACGTTTAGTTTATATATATACACAGGGCAATCTTGGCAGATTGCCCTGTGTTCTCCCCCGCAGTTGGCACATTTTGAGGGTCTTTCGGGGTTGCCGGCAGTTATTTCGTGCCCGCCAGCGCACCGGCTGCATTTAACTGCCTTTTTGCAGTGAGTGGCGGAGTGCCCGTGGGTCTGGCACCTTTTACACTGCATTATTATTTTATCGTTTTTCCTGTATTCCCAGGATACTTTGATATTTAGTACGGTTTTGACTACTTGCTGTAGTTTTTCAGTGTCATGCTTACATCGAAAACGACCAGGTATAGTGGGTCCCTGGTCTTTTTCATTAAGTAAATTGTCTTGATGTCTATGTTGTAAGCATCTGAGAGTTCGTGCTTTATTTCTTCCAGGGGGATGTCCCCATCCAACCCTCGCAGGACGTATGCTCTTGTCTTTGACTGTCGATCGGCGTATGTGTGATATTCACGGTCATTATCGTCAAACGACTTCATTAGTATTTGCCAGTCCCTCTGGCTCTCAGTGTAAATGATTGTCGTGTTACGGGTGTACTTAATACTGTATTTGGCGATTCTCAAGTTTTTGAAATCTTCTGGCAAGGCCTTATGGCTGTCAACTCTTCCCTGAAGAACAATCGGGGGTGGTGGCGGGGGTGGTTTGGCCGCTGGCGGCGCTGTCGGTTTCGGCTTACTTCTCACCTGTGCTGCTTTCCTAATAGTTTGCTTCGTGCTATGTACAGTACTTGATGTGTCACTTAGAGCATCGTCGTCCAGGTCACTCAATATTTCGAAGTTGTTCCTTAGAGGAATGGGGGGAGGGCCTCCCATATCTAAATTGACTTTTCTCACATTACTTTTGAATTGTAGTGTCCTGTAGGGCACTTTGAATTGTCCTTCACTTACTTTGTGTACCGGGGGCACAGACGTGTCGTCCGATATTTTAGAGTATTCACTGCGAAAACTCTCTTCGTCGTCCGCTGGTTTTTGTGCGTTTTCTTGTAACGTTTTTTGTTTCATTCTTTGCGTGCTGTTTACGACAACACCATCCTCTGTATCCATGATATCTATAATCTCGGGTGGCGAGTCTTGACTCAGCCTTTTTCTCTTAGGCTTATTTGCCCTGCCGGTATCTATCCTTGCTTTAATTTCGGGTTTGCTTTTGGGGAAAAAGGTCCCGTGTATGTCTTTCAGGTGCACCAGAGCTTCTTTTAGGGACTTGTTTATGATATTTCCCGGCTTACTGGCCGATGTGAGTGACGGGACTCTCTCAGCACATTCCTTGCATTTATCTTTATTAGACTGAAGGCATTGCCTTGCTTTCTTGACCTGAATTAAGAAAGTTTCTGATAGTTGACCTTCTCGAAAGTCTGCGGATTTGAGAGAGATATTGCTGTCTCCATCAGACACTCCCATTTACCCGGATATTAACCGGGGCTCCGTCCCCGATAATTAAAAATGTGTACTATGTACACCGTTAAAGTTAAACGTGTATTCACACAATCAATCTATAAACCGTTTCCGTTACACGAATTTGGTAAGGCGCTTGATCCTTGTAGCCTGCGATCAAAACAAGTCTCGTCGCTAGAACGGCCAGAACGAGAATGTGTACGCCGAGGTCTTTAAGAGACGTTCGTTGATTTCTTTGGATTGCACAGTGACGTGGAATGTTAATATAATACAAATTAAATCGCTAGATTTGAAAACATGTTCAAATGGTTTTTGAACAGGGGACAGGGGGAGCCCCTCCTCAGAACATTATGATTCGGATTTCTTTGATAATAATAAGGATCAAGAAGAGGTTAATAAAACTATAAGCACATCACAAAATCCGGTCAACAATGACTCGAACGGTTCTATTCATAAAAAAAAAACAAACCTTTATTTATAATAGTATAAGACATACCGAATTATTTATCGTTTACATTGAATCGCAAGGAACGGGTGATAATGGTAACACAGGCAGGCTATCTGCGCTTAAAATCGCACGGGAAATATTCCAACTTATTATCAGACACGCGAGGAAAATTGACAACAAAAGCTTTAATAGAATATCTATTGAATTTATAAATGCTCAATCAGCCAATGAATTTATACAGAATAAAACACTTGCAGAAAAGGATTATAATATTTATATACCGGGGAATTTCAACTGTAGTACTATAGGGTGGTGAGGTTATATCTATAGGATGAACTGAAACATGTATTCGGTTTGATTTAATTTAATAATGCAGGTGTAAATTGCATTTGATATGAAAAATAGAAATATATATACAATTCTTAGACTAATTTCAAGCATTCAACTAATATTACAAAAGGTTCTTAATTATCAATATCTACTAAAAAGTCTTGAGCTTTTTATCTTTCTTAGTTTAATGCTTTTAGATCTCCAACTTAACAACGTTCACACATCGTACCTTTTAACTTTGACTGCTTTACCTGTATCTTCAACAGGGAGAGATTTTACTAGTTACTTTCCAATTTAACTTTTGTTTGTTTAACGGAAACCATGACGTCCCGCTTTCACCTTGCTTGCAGAAATTATTCGACCAGGAATGTAAATCTGCCATCTTATGTTCAATTTTGAAAAGGGACGGCTATCTTTCTGGCTTCGAGGAGTTGGGTTAAACTGCCCAAATGTGAACAAAGGTTACTGAGGTACACTAGATATTCTACAAATATCTGTGCATACAAGAAGAGAAATTGGCCCAAAAGGAATTTGACCTTTGGCCAAAGGGTGCACTTGCTAGAGCGCGGTGCCGCGGTGATGGGACCGATCTAGCAACGTGGAGTGTTAGCAGAGAACCGACTGATGACTGAACTAACTTCTACGAGCTTCTAGAACAGTTTATACCGTCACCGAATCAGTTATACAACTCTGAGCCGGCACCTTTGATGTTAATGAAGCCAAATCCTATTTTTTCATGGATTCTCATATTTCGAGCATGCGCAATATTAGTTGGAAACGTCAGAATTATACGGCCAGCTGGGCCGTGGACAGAGTCGAACTAGGATCTAATCATAGGCATATAACTAAGTCTATGGATCTAATACCCAAAACTCGCGAGAGCAGTCCACAAAAAGCACTACAAACAAAGCCGACTCTCGAGCAAACAATTTGGTAATTTTCGCTTTTCGGTTCCTTTTCAATCAACATACTTTTCTTGTCGCCGCGCAGAAAATCAATAATCGAGATCTCATCTGAATACAAGCACAATACAAGCCTGTTGCGTGCCTCGTTTTACGGTTAATTCTCGCCAACACTATCTCTATCTCTTTCTCCTTACAAGTGGTATCTTATTGAAAAGAGACATACACATATGCCGAACTGATGTTTTATTTATAAAGGCAGCGATCACTCATTGAGCGCAGGCGCAAGAGAAGAACTCCCAGCTCTCCTATTGGTTGAAGCGCTTGGCCTCAAAACACGTGGAGAGCTGTTTAACTGATTCGGGTACGGTATAAACTGTGCTTCTAGCTGGCCGCCTAGCGGCAAAACCACATAATAAAAAGTGAGTGGTGGCACATACCGAATTTATTTCAGATTGAAAGGGTAGAAACTGTTTTCTGTCCTTATTTGACACGTGGTTCCTCACACAACACAGACTGAGACAAGGATACATTAAATTGAAAACGATTACAAACGTTTTACTTTACGAGTGAAAAGTTGCTAAATATATTGTAATCTATTAAGGTGAGAACGCATTAGGCGGTCGCAGTCCCATCGCATCGCGAACCGTTCTGGGCTGGTCTCTTGAGATCCTTAGAAAAGATAGGAGGAGAACGCGATGCAAGCGAGAAGGTCTAGTGCGAATGCGTACATTATAAAATATGGGAAGGAACTTCACCGCGCGCGGTCGAGACTAGCACAGACCGCGATGCGACGGGACTGCGACCGCCTAATGAGTTCTCTTCTTTATACTGAGAGTACTAGTGTACAGGTTCGAACTAAGGGTTCGTCCATCCAGATTAGGACTAAGGGGTCGTGAAGAACTGACATAGGCTGATTTAAATGCATAAATTTCTGTTTAAATTTAATGGGGTTAAATAAATCTATTCGTGGATCTATTATGGCTCATTCATACTACATGCATACAGGGTGTTATCACCAAACTATCCGGTGAAAAACGAAAGTTAAACACGTGTTGGGGTGTTTCCCTAACACGGATAACTACCCCATTTTCGAGATTGGACTACAATATCAAATTAGAAACATTCCAACTATAAACTTAAACGAAACACGCCATGAAGCTTAAAGCACAATTGCTGAGTCAAATAGATAAATACAATTGTTCTTATACCTTGGTATATACTGATGCGTCAAAGAACTCACTGAGAGTGAGATTTGGGGTACACATTCCTAGCATTGGATTTAACTTCTCTTCTAGATTACCAAAAGATATTTGTATTTGTTCAGCGGAAACCATAGCCATACAGGAAGCAATAATAGTGACCATAAGGAAAACATTTTTAAAAAGCATGGATTCTTACAGACTCTAAAAGTGCACTGGAAAAACTTATTAAAACAAAACCAAATACCAAGGACGACTTTAACACCCTACAAACGAAAAGATTGCTGCTTATGGCTAATGATCTGGATATAGTTATCAAAGTAAGCTGGATACCAGGACACGCACAAATAACAGGCAACGAAACTGCGGATAAACTGACAAGAATAGGCAGAGACCTTAATATACCTAAAAGTATAGAAATAAATAGTTTAGAGTTTGTACCCATTATCAAAGTTAAAATAATTGGGCAACATAATGAGATGTGGAAGGTATCACTGACCCACAAAGGAAAATTCTATGCTGAAATTATTAACGAATTTCCAAAAGAAAAATGGTTTAATAAATTTAGCTATATGGATCGAAGGCATATTGTGACCATAATTAGAATGCGTACAGGATATAAAAAATTCTCCAAATTGTGAGTGTGGAAAAGTACAAGATCTTAACCACATCTTGTTTAAATGCCCAATTTACAAAGTTCAGGGATTTTGCATCTATGAGGAACTACGTAAAAAAGGTTTAGTCATCCCTTTAAATATTAAAACAGTTTTAAATAATTCTTAAAACTAAATAAGATAATGTTATAAAGATTATCACTTTTTATATCCATCAAATCCCATCGTCCTCCCCCAGGCTGGAGAACACCAAAGTACAAAGTCTGGAGCTGATCAATGACAGTTTGTGACAAGAGGGGCTGCATTGTATTGGCTGACAGGAACGTCAAACTGGTGAGAGCAGTTTGATTACGGGGAGTGACGCCCCCACCATTCCGAGCTGCCACGGGATATGGCGCATCAAATCCCATCGCCCTCCCCCAGGCTGGAGAACACCAAAGTACAAAGTCTGGGGCCGATCAATGACAGTTTGTGAGAAGAGGGGCTGCATTGTATTGGCTGGCAGGAACGTCAAACTGGTGAGAGCAGTTTGATTATGGGGAGTGACGCCCCCACCATTCCAAGTTGCCACGGGATGTGGCCCATCAAATCCCATCGTCCTCCTCCAGGCTGGAGAACACCAAAGTACAAAGTCTGGAGCTGATCACTGGAGAGTGACCCAACAAACCCCATTTTTACCCCTGTCAGACTAGGGACCGCCAAAGGAATGAGTCTGAGCCCTAGGTGGTAGATACCTAAGCCTGCTCGCATCGTCCGGTGAAAGACCACCCCACCAGAATTGGGAAGCGCTAAGTGGTTTCCCCAAATCACGTTCCGCTTCCGCGCTAGTGGTCCCGGGTTCCACAGTAGGAATATATGGACATGATGGTGCTTCCAGGATCAAAATATTCCGGAAGTAAACTCCCCGGCCATTCGGATCTCCGGGCGCTGGGTGGCCCTGGGAGCCCTTCATTCCGCATTTCACAGACAGCAAAGATACCGAACCAATTTAGAATAGATTTCTGCAACATAAGAGGCCTAAATACAAACATAAATTCGGTACACCAACATCTACAAGCAAATAGACCACACATATTAGCCCTTACAGAAACACAAGTATGTTCTACAACAACAGTGAACTACCTCTATCCTGGTTACGACTTACATACCCGATTTAGATATAAGTTCGGAATATGCATTTTTGTCCGAAGCGACCTTTCATGTCACCGCGAGGAAACACTCGAACCGAACAACCTTGATGTCATGTGGCTCAAGTTCGCCGCCAAGGGATTAACCAAGTTTATATGTTGTCTCTATCGCCCTCCGAGCGATAGAGCCTACCAAAGCTTTTTCACAACACTAGCTACCACTTTTGACTCAATACAGGTCGATCACCCCAGTTCAGAAATAATCGTTCTGGGAGACTTCCATGCCCACAACACCAACTGGCTCAAACATCACAACAAGACCGACAACGAAGGTAGAGAAGCTGAAGCATTTGCCATCAGCTGCGGGCTTACTCAACTTGTAGACGAACCAACTCGAATCTCAGAGAGGGGCGAATTCGCCCCTCCTGGATCTTTTTCTGACCACCAATCCTGACCAGTACAGGGTTACAGTTGGTCCGCCATTAGGTACTTCCGACCACAAACTTATTACACCGATTTGTGAATTGCCATCCATAGAGAAGGATCCACCATTGCCTCGCAAAATCTGGCATTACAATTCTGCAAACTGGGACGATATAAGACAGTTCTACCTAGATTTTCCTTGGCTCGACGTCTGCTTTGCCACTGACGACCCGTCAGACTGCTGCGAAGAGATCATGCAAGTAATCTTCTCAGGAATGGAAGCATACATCCCAAATTCCATCAAGTTACCATCAAAAGGAAAGCCCTGGTTCGACAAAAGATGCGAAAGAGCTGTATGAAGGAAACAGCAAGCCTATAAGTACTGGCAGCAAAATCTAACCGCTGAAAATCGCAATTATTTTATCGAAGCGAGAAACGAGTGCAAGCGTGTGATCGAAGAAACTAAAGACAAACACAATCAAAGGATCAGGAATAAACTTTTGCAATGTCCCAGTGGTTCCAGGAATTTCTGGTCGGTAGCAAAGGCAGTAAGTAACAACTTTGCAAAAACGTCTCTCCCGCCTTTGACGGACGAACGTGGCATCACGGCGAATACAGCCAAGGAAAAAAGCAAACATGCTCGCCAAAATGTTTTCATTGCACTCTACCTTAGACGTGCCCCAAGGCAAGACTCTCCCCACCATACCGAACAACAACACTACCATGGCAGAAGTCAAGTTTTCTCACCGTGATATTCGCAAAATCCTTGAAGAACCAGATACGCAAAAGGCATCAGGACCGGACGGAATACCTGCCATCGTGCTAAAGAACTGCGCCAACGAACTAACACCCGTTTTTTCCAGGCTTTTTTCTCTTTCTTACAGAAACCCAAACTAACCCATCCTCTTGGAAAGTCGCTCGAGTGCAACCTGTTCCAAAAAAAGGCAAGTAAAACCACGCCCTCAAACTATCGCCCAATTGCCTTGCTTCCAATAATCTCCAAAGTCATGGAACGTGTAGTCAATCAGCAACTACTCAAATACCTCGAGAACAACAGAATAATCAGCGATAATCAATACGGCTTTCGCAAAGAGAGATCGACAGGAGATATTATGGCCTATGTCACTCATATATGGAGTAGGGCAATTGAAAACTACGGGAGTCTCGAGCGATTGCGTTGGATATTTCAAAGGCATTCGACAGAGTTTGGCATGACGGACTGCTCAACAAACTGCCGTACTTGGGACTGCCCGCCTCTCTCTGCAGCTGGCTGGCCAGTTTCCTTAAGAACCGATCCCTACACGTTGCAGTCGATGGTCATATCTCGGACACATTCACCATCAACGCGGGCGTGCCTCAGGGCGCAATACTTTCACCAACTCTGTTCCTCATCTATATTAATGACCTGCTGATCGAAACGAATAATCCTGTTTCCAGTTTTGCAGATGACAGTACCCTTGTCTCCCACTTTAGATCAGAAAAACCCTTACCAGCGACTGAGACTCATCACCGCAGACAGGAGCAGATTACAGCAATTAATCAAGACCTGGAGAAAGTTCAAACTTGGGGCGACCGAAATTTGGTCCAGTTCAATGCAGCAAAGACCCAAGCAGCAACGTTTACTAAGAGGGTCAATACAGCGGGCCCTGACATCATTATGGCAGGATCGACCATTCCTTCATCCTCGTCAATCGGGCTGCTGGGTGTCTCGGTCAACAGCAATATGTCATGGCATGACCATGTTGCTAACATCGCAAAATCAGCCTCCCAGAAGCTTGGTGCGCTATTTCGCAACAAAAAACTCTATACACCGCAGCAGTTGCTCTTGCTGTACAAAGCGCAAATAAGACCGTGCTTAGAATATTGCTCACATATCTGGGATGCCGCACCAAAGCATACCCTAAAGCTGATGGATTCCATGCAGAAGAGAGCTGTGCGTCTCGTCGGGGATCCGGAGTTGACCCGGAATCTGGATAGTCTGGAACATCGCAGACATGTGGCCGAGATGTCTCTGTTTTACAGATACATTCACGGCAGATGTTCCCAGGATTTGGCCCGCATCATCCCGTCCCTGGCGACTCCTGTCAGACAGTTCCGACAGACGGCTGGAGCGTACCAGTTCGTCGTACAACTAGAAACACCTAGAACATCGCTTTACCAGAACTCCTTTGTCTGGCGCACTGCATCACTGTGGAACTCACTTCCAGGACATCTGTTTTCCACTAATTACAACCTACAAATATTCAAGAACCGTGTCAATCAACATCTTCGCACACACACCGCTCGTCGAGCGCCATAAGATCTCCCTTTAGTGTGTGTGACACTGCCATAAAAAAAATACAATCTTATTTTTTAGAGTTTTACCCATTCTATCCTGTACAGTTTTGCAGTGTGAAGTTTTCCCTGTTTTGTGTATGTTACCACTAACATCCGTTCTTAACAAATATTTGGCAGCTTGTAAATTTTCCACAGGACTTTGAAGATAGTGGTCCTGAACCAGATAACCCCCTACCACCCCTAATGAGCGGGCAAACTGTCCCTAGGGAGCAGAGCCATTCAGCCAAACAACAACAACATATGCTCTAGTTAGAAATGATGTGGCTTATGATGTATAATGTTGAAAAATAAAATAGATGATTGTCCTCTCAACAATCAGCTGCCAATCGAGATTTGCGTTTAGGTACACCAATTTTAAGCCTTCACGTGCAATTCATGTATTTTTCAAACTTGCTTTTTCTTTACTTTGGGCATGCTTTGGTTGCGCCCCCGGAGTCAGAGAAGCGAGCGCACGGCCATGCGCAAATTGAAATATTAGAACAGTAACACTGCACTGCTACCAATATTTGTTAATAACGAAATTTTGCTAAGCTGTTCCAGGTTCGTTTCGGTCATTGCGACTTTTACAGCCAACCAAACACTATATTTTTATGGACAAATTGAAGTATTTTGAGAGTTTTTCACAACAAAAACCACCAAAATACACGGTAGTGCCGCTTTGAATGTCTGGCTTCTATTAATGGCGTCCGTTCGATTTTTGTTCACACGTACTGCGCGCTGCCGTAAAGTGAGATTATTTTCCATTCCCTTCCCTTGTCAAAGGTTCAGTAGGTCAGTGGCAATCAAATGTCAATTGTCAATCGGCTTTTTTTTTTAATTGTTTTCATAATTTCATTTGACCTTGGCTCACTGAACTGAAATATCACGAAGGACCATCATTTCTAGTTGTCAATTTCATTTTTGGATAAGTACCTGTCATGTTGATAAACGAATTCATCTGGAAATTACCGTCCCATGTACGGTTTCTTGCTCAGTTGGTACAGAGCTATTGTATCATGTATATCGAGTAACATATGTCGATGCATTGAATCTGTTTCTAAGCATTCGATACATCTCGTGCATCGTAACGAAAATATCGATGTGGTCAATGCATATCGAACCAACGCCACCTAGACAGAAAGCCGAACATGTGTTTCCGATCAGCTGGTAAACCTAGTCATTCCGATAAAGGTGGAGATCAGTATTTAATTTATATTTCATTTTAAAAACGGCCTAATTTGGGAAAAAAATAAATTACATTATGACCACAAAGTGTAAAATTGTAAATTGTAAAAATCGTAAATAATGTTATGAAGCAAAACAAAATCAACGTGAAAAATACAATACTTATCTACTTTAAAAGCGAGTTTAAAAGTGTGAAAATTACAATAGTGTGATGAAAATCGCAGTAGCAATTAGTGTATTATACTAATAATCTAAAAAGAAATCATTAGGAATTTTTTATGAACGTACTTACATCAGTATATTGTCTCCTATTGTTTTGTAGGCTTTGACCTTTTTAGTTCAGGCATTGTCTTTGGTTTTAAAATATCGTTTTGGTTTTTAACGTAATTGTTTAAAAGAATGTTTGAAACAGTTTTTATTAGAGCCTTAATAATGTATTGTTGGTTATGTTCTGGACAATTGTGGTCCATAAACAAATCAAGGTCTAATCCATCAATTGTTTTAGCAGACATTTTCATAAGGACGGACACTCCTCGTTCAGTAACATTTTTTGTAAAACCACATATATGTATGCCGAACAAGTTACTACATCAAGGTTTGGATAACAATGTCCTCCCCGATCATTTGCATTGATTAATTCTGTTCTTAGATTTAAGTCCATTTCATTTTCTGTTATACACTATTGAAGGCAAAACTGTATCAGAAATTTCTGAAATATCGTCCTCACTAATTTCACAGTTGTTTCTCAACTCTACTGCAATGTGGACATTTTCGAATTTGTCACCTTCAACAAACTCTGAAAGACTGTCCTTAGAAATTTCTAAATCTCCAAATTTATTTGACTTTAACATAAGAGGAATTACACTTTGCATCCGTAGTTTACTTTCCGATTCAAAGATCTGACGAATAGAGATATGGTATTGCGACCCAGCTTGATATCTAAAATGTTATGAAAATTACAAATACTCGGGATAAGTATATTATGATTTCAAATATATCATTAAGGGCTGGCAGAATCTACTTGTACAAAATAAGCACCAAGAATCAAATCCTAAAAAAAGGAGATAAATGCGATAGAACTACATGGTATATGGACAATAAGCTCTGTTTAGGAAAAAAACATGCAATAATAATGTTGATAGATAAGTACTGTACTGTACTGTCCTGAGTAGATACTACTTGGCAAGCAAATTATCATTTACAAAAAGCCATGCAAAAAGCAAATTAATACGGAACCAATCTAAACCTGCTACATATATTTCTCAAAGCGTTCTTCTAATTTGACAGTTTGTATTTGGCCAAGAAGAATGTAATTCATGTCTTTCTGATACAGACAATACTTGGAAATTTTAAGGAATGTCAGAGATGTATGTGCTACTGCTAAATGGGTTTCATTTGTTAGGTGACCACCACCATTCCATGATTCCCAATGTCGGAGCCATTGTAAAAATTTATTGAGAAACTCAAATATATGATGTAATTCTTTAGTTACTGGCTCTTGATAAATATTTCTCAACCTTTTTCCCTTAAATGGTGTTTTTACGTTTACTATGTCCCACCACCTACATAAAATTTCTATGTAATCTGCAGTAGAGTCATAATTAGATGAATTAATTTTTGGACCTAATTCCCTGAGAGCTACCACAATATTTTGGTTTAAAACTTGTAGAGCCAGTTTAACATTTTGGCTCTCAAGTGAGCTAGGGTACAAAGCCTTTAGGGATAGCGTATATCCATATTTGAAAAGTTGACCACATTCCTTTGTGTGCATATCTTTAATCGTTTGAAAAGATGCAGTTTTTAAATTGTTTGCTGAATTGTCTTGGGTGTTATTGGCAAAATCAGGGTATGTCATACACTGTTGGGGTTGGTTTATCCAGTTATTTCTCAATTTTTTTAAAATGTGTACAGGATCTACTACAAAAACAAGAGGTCGTGTGGGACTGCAAGGATGAGCATATTCAACAAGAAGCTCTGGGGGGTTACGAAACATAGACATGGCTTTCCTGTTAATTGCATGATTATCTGTCACTACAACTATGACTTCAAACCCTATTTCTTCCAAGCCTTCTATGATTTTTTTAATAAACTTATGCAGAGTTTCTCCATTTAAAGTTTTTACTGGCAATATATGTACGACTTCCTTATAAGGTGAAAGCAAACTGTTAACCATAAATACATGGGCACTTGTAGCGCTCTCAGGAACATTATATGCAGCACCCACAATATTTCCACCTTTAATATCAAAACATGGCTTTAATTGGATTTCGTCTACCAATAGAGTAATAAGTTTATTACTGTCTTGCAAGTGTTTAAATTTAGACCTCAAATATTGAAGAAAGTTGTCGTCAAGCTGCTCAACTATAGGGTCAGTGGTAAATTGACTACAAACTTTCCTGATTGTACTACTACATGGTAACGTCAAGTGATTTGAGTTGCGCAAAAATTTGTAACAGTGTGGAGATATTGATAACAAAAGGCTACAGAATAATGTTGTCTTCCATGAATATCTTAGAGCCCCCTTTTTTTCAATCTTTAAAAAGTTAACTTGCTCCTGAATAAATTCAATTTCGTTGTTCTTCTGCGGAAGTTTATTTAACATCGACTCCAAAATATCTGTTATTATGCCACAACTATTTTCAACACTTTTTGTTTAATTTTTTTCTGTTAAATACTTTTCAGCTTCCAACAAAGTATCTTCTAATTTATTCACATTGTTACGTTTTTCCCGTGGGTTCTTAACAGAATTACAACTTTGCTATTTGCAACTAATATTCTCTTTATTCACTACCACTGTATACAATTAAACTCACTAAACTAGTCTTATAACTTTAACACTAATATCTATTCAACACTCAATGATTAACTGAACTGAACTAACTAACCGACTGCCTAACATTCGCATTAGGTCTGCTTATATATAATCTTAAATCTATCACGAATATTCGGGAAGTATTCCGAGGCCACTCTATATAATCTCGACGAGGCCATCGCGATAATTCCAGCGATCCCGAAACTTCGCGTCTGGCCGGGCGATTAGTCATACAGACAAAGAAGCGAGGGGCACGGCGGCTAGTTGTATAGGGTGGCACAAAAACGTTCGGATGGATGTTAGGTTAGCCGTAACATTGCCTCCCTCTTAATTCTGATCGTCCCGATCAGCTACTTCATGTCCGTGATATGCTTTCAACCTGTCAAGGTGGACAACTTTCAATTTGCTTCTGGGGCTACGCTGAATTCTATACACAACGTCTTTAATTCTTTTGATGACCGTATAGGGTCCTACCCATACTGGTGTTAGCTTGGGAGATCTTCCTGTCTTCCTTTGCGGGTTATATAACCAGACTTTATCGTTCATCCGAAATCCCCTAGAGTTAGCTTGGAGATCATATCGAGCCTTCATTTGGTCACTAGCGAGACGTTCAAACGGTAGTCCCACATCATTCTGTTTCATCTTCCCACTGGATCTTGTCTGAGGTCCTTGACTTGAGGCACAGATTGAACACTGCTGGCACCATGATTTCACATCCTGGCAGTAGTTGACCCAGTAAAATCTGTCGCGGATCTTGTCAATCATTCCGTTAACTCCGGGATGAGCACCAAACTTTCTATTATGTACTTCGTCCAGAACTTCCGATACCCTCTTCCTTGGTACCACTAACTGCGTCTTCACTACTTTGCCATCGGCGCTTTCCCAGGCTCGTTTAAGGAGCCCATTTTCAACTACCAGGGAGTCCCACTGAGCCCACAGAGATTTAAAAGTAGATCCCTTAGTTGAAATATCTCTCCAGCTTGGTCTTGGTTGACGTTCTTCCTTAGCTTTCAGCAGTAGTGCTATTTCATTATCATCAAGCTGATCTTTCCTTAGTTGCTCTGTGTTCCACTGCTGATCAACCTTAAACTTGATTCGCCTAATGGGAGTGATTCCTTCTCGTTGGTCAATTCTTTGGCGATGTTTGTAATTATCCTCACATGACCTTCTGGATAAAGCATCTGTATTACTATGCCATCTTCCTTCCCAGTGCTTAGCCTTAAAGTTATATTGTTTCAACTCTTCCTGACTTGGCTTTGAACTGCTGTTGTCTCTGGATGGAGCTGTAGGTCGCAGTTGTACTCGACAGTCTCTCTTAAAATGCCCAATGTTTCCACATATATAGCACTGACTTGAAACATTTCGGTTACGTGGCCTATCTTCTAGTGGCTCCCGGAATCTTTGTACTTGACAGTCTCTTTTGAAATGTCCAGTCCTGCCGCATCCATAGCACTGATTTATAGCCTTTCGATTACATTGTTTAACTTCTGTTGGCTTCCGGAATATCCGTACTCGACAGTCTCTTCTGAAATGTCCAGTCTTTCCACATCTATAGCACTGATTTGATGTATTTCGGTTATGTGGCCTATCTTCTATTGGCTCCTGGAATCTTTGTACTCGACAGTCCCTTTTGAAGTGTCCAGTCTTGCCACATCTATAGCACTGATTACGGTTGTATGGCCTAACTTCTGGTGACTTCCGGAATCTCCCCGTGGCCTGAAGAACTTCGGTTAATTTTTTCAAAATACCGCCCATTTCAGTTAGTTCACAACTGTTCGCCAAATTTTCTTCCTTGATGGATACGTCCCTGATTGCTGGCTTAGAGATGTTACAGGCCGCCTCGATTTCCAGAGCTCTACCCAAAACTTCATGGCTGCTATCAAATTTGGCTAGACGTAACATCTTCTGAGTTTCTGGATCTCTGATACCATCCACGAAATATTGGGCAGCAAGTTCCTCTTGAAATTCCTCTGTCGCTCCCGGGTAGGCCAATTGAATGAGACGTCTAATGTCTGCCTCAAATTCTTGCAGGTTTTCACCAGGCTTCTGATGTCGGGACTTAACTTGTGCCTGATAGAGTTGTCTTCTATGTTGGTCTCCAAATCGTCTCTCCAGGGCAGTTGCAAGTATGTCATATTTCCCTTGTTGGCTGATGGGAATGGTCTGCAGTAGTTCCAGGGCAGACCCACGCAGCGCTACCACTAGTGATGTAGCCATTTCTTCATTATTCCAACCGTTGGCAACAGCAGCGGCTTCAAATTGTCTTTTGTACATTGTCCAGGATGTTTGACCGTCGTACGTTGGAGGTTTGATGTTTTGTCCTGAGGTGAATGCCCTCTCGGTGGGTGCTTGATGTTTTAGTCTGGTAAATTCTGCTTGTAGATTCTTCACTTCTTTCTGTACGTCTCCTACTTCTTTTTGTACATTTCCAACTTCTTTTTGTACATTTCCAACTTCTTTTTGAATATTGTTTACTTCTTTTTCAAATTTCTCATTTTGTCCGTCCAATATTTTCTGTAATTTTCCTTGCTCGCCTACAATTACATCCAGCATCCATTTCTGAAGCTGGTCTTGCTCTGCTTGCCTTTTCTCTTCCTGGTCTTGCAAAAATTTCTGAAGCCGGTCCTGTTCAGCTTGCCTTCTACGTTCATCCTCCTCCCGTTCAGCTTGCCTTTTATCTTCTTAATCTTGAAAAATTTTCTGCAGCCGGTCCTGTTCTGCTTGCCTTTTATTTTCTTGGTCTTGTAAAATTTTCTGTAGCCGGTCCTGTTCTGCTTGCCTTTTACGTTCATCCTCTTCCCGATCCGCTTGCCTTCTACGTTCATCCTCTTACCGATCCGCTTGCTTTTTATCTTCTTGATCTTGAAAAATTTTCTGCAGCCGGTCCTGTTCTATTTGTCTCTCAGCATTTCGATTTTCCATGAAATCGGCCAACATTTTATTAATTTGCTCCATTTCTGCCGTTTGTTGCCTCGTATTGACCATAGGATGTTATAAACTTTTTTACCAGAATCCACCAATCAAACGGTCTCGTTGACGTACTTGTACCTCTTCTTTCCTCGAAAAATACTTCGCAAGTCCGGTCCCTTCACAATCCAACTTCTGACACCAAATGTTACGTTTTTTCCGTGGATTCTTAACAGAATTACCACTTTGCTATTTTCAACTACTCTCTTTATTCACTACCACTGTATACAATTTAACTCACTAAACTAGTCTTATAACTTTACCACTAATATCTATTCAACACTCAATGATTAACTGAACTGAACTAACTAACCGACTGCCTAACATTCGCATTAGGTCTGCTTATATATAATCTCAAATCTATCACGAATATTCGGGAAGTATTCCGAGGCCACTCTATATGATCTCGACGAGGCCATCGAGATAATTCCAGCGATCCCGAAACTTCGCGTCTGGCCGGGCGATGAGTCATACAGACAAAGAAGCGAGGGGCACGGCGGCTAGTTGTATAGGGTGGCACAAAAACGTTCGGATGGTTGTTAGGCTAGCCGTAACAATATTATCCACGAGCAAAGGAAATTTAATTTTTTCATTATTTGAGGACTTCAAACTTGATACCTTGTTACCACAATGCTCGAAACTTATATTAAAATCCTGGTTCATATAAAGTAGTCCCTTTATAACTGGATTAGGTATTTCCTCAATATAAATAAAAAGAATATGATGTCGTTTCGAAATGATCCAATTAATTAAATTCGGATTTTTATTAATTTTTGTAAAAGCTTCTTCAAAATTAACAAATTCCCTTTCAGCAATATACATGTCGGAAGTAGTTATGCTTTCAGATATGGTTCGTTTAATAAGATCACACTCCATTCTTAATTTTTTAATTTCCGGATATTCTCGATATGAACATGTAGGTGATGAAACATATTCAGGGCATCCCGGCAATTTACTAGGAACCGCACCTAAAATTTTAGAGCAGCAAATTTAGTTTTTAACAATATAACCTGGGTACGTAGGTCAAAAATTCAAATAAACAACCACTAACCTTTTTCGAGTCTTGGAATCTTTAAAGGAGCTGTAAGATAATTTCCAGTTCTTTCATCGTACATACTCATGGTTCTTTTAATATCCCATTCATTAAAATGCAATTCGCAAACCTATCAATCAAATTTCTGGTGTAATAAGTATACTAAACCTACTCACTTTTTAAACTAATTACCCTCGATGAATCTGAAGGCGTAAAACCGACTCTCTTTATCGCCTGTATCCACATTTTCTTTAACTCCGGATCACTTTTGAATTTAAAAGTGACACTTTCGAGTTTTTATCATAATTACCCCTGCATTTAGGTACCACTTCCTGTTTAAATTAAAAGAGGACTTTTTAAATCTATTTTAATGGCTCAAATTACTTAAAAACTTTTTATCAGACCACACTAAAAAGACACATTTTTTATATATGCTCTTGTTTGATTTTTGAAGATTTTTGAAAATTGTTTGATTTTTAAAAATCATTTATAATGGATAGTGTTAAACATAACTTTAGATGCTGCACCACAAAACAATATAGTTATTATAGATGTGTAGGCTGCTGTAATCTTTTGCATCAAAGTTGCCTTAATAGAGATTTTAAACACCATATTAAACTTAGTGAGCAAAAAATATTATGCTCTCTAAAATGCATCGACATGGATAATGACCCTAACAACAGATTAAACATTGCTTTGGACGAATTGAAGAAACTAAAGCAAATTAGCCATGATTCAAAATTAAAGGCATACACTGAAGAGTTCAAACTTCGCTTGACTGACAAGGATAGTGTGATCTCTGAATTGCAAAAATCAATTGGGGAACTAGAATTAAAAATACAAAGTTTGAAATCAATAAATAAAAAACAACGTCGAAGAACTCAAGAGTTTGAGGGTGATGCCTTGGAAGCAGAGAAGAAACTAGTGGACTCTCTAGAAGAGAAAGCATCTCAAATTGTTTCATTTAAACTTAACATGGACCAGTTGGAGAATCAAATGAAACTTCTGAAAAGAGAACTTGACAATAAATCTACCACTATCTCTGAATATAAGAAAGAGATTGAGGATCTCAAAATATGCTCTCTACTATCCGAGTTCTTGAAATGAATAACTGGTGTTATTCTACTGAGATCACAGAGCTAAAAAAAGAGCTTTCCGGACTTTCACTCCAGCCAAACTTGACATCCACTGAAGCCACTCCTGTTGAACCCGAGAATTGACCAAATTCTGCTACGCTCTTGTCACCAAGTCTCTCTCTAGGGGAGGAATTGCTGCTGGCCTCTTCCCATAGAACTGATAAATCACATGTCTGCGATCACCTTGACAATGGCCCTCGGGTTACTGCTGACAGTATGACTGAGGATAGCTTAAATTGTAGTTTATTACCATGCAAAGTTGAAAACAATCATTTGCTCTTCTTATCTGACAACCAGGGAAGATCTCTCTTTCATCCCTTAAGCAATGACAAAAGTTTAATCCTTGAACACATTATTAAACCGGGTGCATGCCTTAATGATGTCCTTGGAAATATTGAAAACTTAACTAAAACATTTAGTATTAATGATTATGTTCTACTGATGGCGGGTTTAAATGATTTTTTTCATAAAAAGGTTCCTAATATTCAGGTTATTTTAAAAAAAATTGAAAACTGTTCTCATACCAATTTTATAGTAGTTTCGGTTTCTTATCTAGAGCCTTACAATACATTTAATTATAAGACTTATTTAGCAATATTTAAATATAACTCTAGGCTTAAGTATATGATAGATAGTTTTAATTCTAAGTCTGAAAATGTTGTCCATTTTGTTGATTGTAATATGTTTCCAAAAAACTAGAATTAATCTCAGAAGACTTAGCAACATTATCCTAAATTTAGTGGCATCAAATAATATTTTTAAGCAGAAAAACCTAACATTTATTAAAACAACTTCAGTTCCTGAAATAACTCACCATATTAACACATCTAACAATCATTCTACAGATTCAAATATGTCACAAAAGGAAAATGATAGTAAAGAGGAAAGTTGCAAGGTAGTTGATGATACTTCTATAAATGATGATCTTATAAATAAAAGTACTAATACGAATTTTTTATAGCCAGACCTCCTCCTCAGGGCGCTTCTAGTAAACTAAACTAAACAATCGAAGATTCTTCAATAATTTCACTTCTTTTACTAAATATACAATCCTTACGAAATAAATGTGATACTTTTTATATGTTTTTGGATAGCATTGGTTTTCCTGACATAATATTGATTAATGAGCACTGGTTAAAACCAGGTGAATGTTTTTGTATACCAGAGTATGAGTTGGTGAGTATAGTGTGTAGAGAAAATTTTTTGCATGGTGGGACACTTATACTCTTAAGAAAATCTTCGCACCTTGGCTGCGCTTTTGTGGGAATTGATAAGTATAATCATCTAATAGAAGAGAAGACATTTGAATTCGCGGTATGCTTTTGCAAGCGGCTTAGATTATATATTATTTGTTTGTATCGTTCTCCTTCAGGAGTAATAAAAGAGTTTTTTGACCGCCTGGATTTGATTCTATCCACTATTCCGTCTTCTTCAAAAATTATCTTGGCCGATGACTTTAATATTAATTTTAATGACAGAGATTCTGTAACTACTAACCTGCTTGCAAATATGCTTGTGACATATGGACTAAATATGCATGTTAATGGGCCGACTCGGATCACAGATGGTTGTTCAACTTTGATTGACTATTGTTGTTCAAATTATGAGGAAGTATCCTGCTCAATTTTGAATGCGGGCATCTCTGATCATGAGGCGGTCAGTTGCACTGTAAAACTCCCAAGGCAGGCAGCAATCCAGACGTAGTCCTGGTAAAGTGTTCAGTTCTCGTAATTTTAATAGGTTTTGTTCCTTGTGTGATGGAGTATGGAGTAGATTGGCAAAATGTGAATTTCAGTTTTGATCCTATTACTAATTTTTACAATATGTTATGCGATGTATTTAATTTGGCATTTCCCATACAACTAGTCAAGAAAAAAAACAAGAAGCCTAAGCTTTGGCTTACTAAAGGTTTAAGAACATCAGGGAATAATTTACGCTCCTTAAACTACTTAAAAAAATTCAGCAATAATCAAAGTTTTCTTGACTATTGTAATGCTTATCGTAGTGTCTATAGGAAGCTCATTAAATCTGCAAAAAAGGTGTACTGTAATAAGAGGCTTTTTGAGGCTAAGAATAGGCAAAAAGAAAGCTGGTCCATAGTTAATGATTTTCGCAAGAACTCAGTCAAAAACAGTCCAAATATTGATCCAGACCACTTGAATACATTTTATTGCAATGTAGCGAATAATTTAACCCAAAACCTGGCATCCCCTTCAGACCCTTTGTCTTTTCTTAAGAATGTTGATAACACCACTGGTACATTTGCTTTTTATGATACAAACATGCATGAAATTAGGACAACTATATCTGAAATAAGGGACAAAAAGTCTAGTGGTGAACACAAAATCTCCCCGAAAGGGCTTTTGCGGCTACCTGATACGGCTCTGGAAGCGCTGTCCGTTGCTGTCAATAATTCTTGGGCTGAGGGTGCATTTCCTGCTTGTTTAAAGTCTTCTTTGGTGGTCCCCTTGTTCAAGGGTGGTGAAACTGATGATCCTTCCAATTATCGCCCAATTTCTTTACTTCCTACCCTATCCAAAGTCATAGAAAAACTCGTGAAGAAAAGGATTTGTAATTATCTTCAATCATTAAAGGTATTAACTGTCAGGCAATTTGGATTTGAGACATCTAGTAGCACCCAGGATGCAATTTACAGTTTTCTTGAGGGTGTTTATTTTGGTGTGAATCAGGGTGGTGTCTCGGCAGCGGTTTTCTGTGATCTGTCCAAGGCCTTTGACTGTGTGGATCACAGAATTCTGCTGTTGAAGCTTGAGAGGTATGGGTTTCGGGGAGTTGCACACACCTGGTTTAAGTCTTACCTTGAGGGTCGATGCCAATCTGTTGCGCACTCGGGTAAAAAGTTCTCTGTTCTGGACATCAATTGTGGAGTCCCTCAGGGTTCCGTTCTGGGGCCAATTTTATTTCTACTTTATATTAATGACATCGTTGAACTTAATGTTTCTGGAGAATTCACTCTCTTTGCCGACGACACATCGATCCTGTGGAAAATAGAGAAATTGGGGAGCTACATCAAACTATAGCAAGTGATCTCAAGATCAATAAGGACTGGTTTGCCTGTAACCGTCTTTGTTTAAACCTCAGTAAAACCCACATAGTTGGGTTTAAATGTGATATTACTGGGCTACTCTTGGATGGCGATCCATTGCCAGAAACTATAGTATCCAAGTTTCTAGGTATTCTAATCGACCGGGAATTACGTTTTGAAGATTATGTGTTGATGCTAGGAAGAAGACTATCATCAGGATGTTTTGCTGTGCGAGTGGTGAGGGAAGAATTAGGTCCACAACTAGCACGGACAGTTTACTTCTCTTTGTTTGAGTCTCACCTTAGGTATGGTATACCATTCTGGGGTGTTGCAAATCAAGGCCTACTTAATGTGCTTTTTGTTCTCCAAAAAAAAAGCTGTTCGCCTTATTGCTAACATTACTCATAGGGATTCTTGTAGACCACATTTTGTGACTCAACGGATTTTAAATCTGACTTCCCTTTTCATATTAGAGACGACAACCCTTATCTTTAAAAACCACAATGCACTCCAGGGACCTGCTCCTCAAATTGAGACGCGTCAGGCTCACCTTTTACCATTACCAATTCCCAAATCTATTTTAGTAAAAAAATCATTAATTTATGAGGGTCGAAAATTTTTTAATCATTTACCAACCAATTTAAAGACAGTGCATTCCGTTGAGACCTTTCGTTGCTTGCTAAAAAAATTACTTTTGAGTAGGGCATATTACACTTTGACTGAATTCTACCAGGACACGCTTTGACATGTAGATATGTATTGCCATTTGTATAATGTATAATGGATGGAAAATTCTGACACGGATTATTATAATGAGTCTGGGCTTGACAAGTTTGTGAGTTACTTATTTCTTAGGTTTAATTTTTGTTTTTTTACTTTTTTGTTTTATTGATTGTTTTGTTTTATTGACCATTTTATTTTATTGACCTTTACTTTTTACTGGCTTAACTTTTGGATCGCCGCCATGCCATGGTTGGAAGTGGGGCCGCACCATGAATGTTGATGTTACCTGCTTTTATTTACCTACGCTTTGTCAACAAAATTTATGATTTTAGACTAATAAAGCACTTTTTGAATTGAATTGAATTGAATTTGAATCCAGTAGACACAAACATACAACTAGGGAAAACACAATGCTTAAAAAAGATTAAACACGTTAGGTATCTAGTTTCAACTACCTTGTACCATACTAGGACACTAATAAACATAATTTACTTAAAGAAAATCTATTTACGCGTTTGAAACCACGAAAATCTTTGATTTTTTTTCCGCGACACACCGGTAAAGAACTAAGGGCTACCTATAAATTTCCAAACTGAATCGACTAGCTTCAACAGCTGATCATCAAAACAAAGCTTCAGTACTCAGACAGCTTGTCTAGGTGGCGTTGATCGAACATCCCTAAGTGTTAGTCCACATGCATACGTGATCACGGATATCCGTATACGTGAAACGCACACGTTGAATTTTGCCCATCCACATGGAACTTCCGTGATACGCATCCGTATGTGTTTTGGCATGCGCATCGAGTTCCTTTTTAATTGCAGCAATTTGAATTTAGTTTGTATTGTATATGGCAGTTACTGCTGCTAATTAGTTTTGTAAGTTTTGCCAATTTTTTAAAGTAGGCACTAGCTAGGTACCTACCCTTAGAAATGAATTCAGAAACCTCTCTTTTACCTACCACGAGTGTGATGTGTGGGAATTTAAAGAGACAAACTGTGTGGGAAATATTTTGTAATTATTTTAGAATGTCATCTGCAATGTTTTTTCCATACTAATGATTTTGTTATTAGGTATCAACCGATTTTTAAAACAGATATGTTTCAAATAGTTTTCACAAACAGAGTGAATAACCCAACCGCAGTATCCACATTTATAGGGAGATTCTTCCATTTTATATTAAGTATTTATTTTTTATTAATTTTATCAACTAAACATTAACTTGACATTATCATTAAGCAACTGCCAAAATTAAAAAGTTTTAAATTATATCTCTCTGTCACTCAGCCGCAACCATCACACTCAAACGGATACGTATACCGAAAAAGTTAAAATTAACCAACTTTCATCCGTTTTGACCTTGACGGAGAGTCAAGTCGCTCTCCTGATACACAATTGGATGTTGTTGGTCACGTGGGCACAACGGATCCGTGATCACGTATGCATGTGGACTAACACTTAATCCTAAATTCGACCAATGTTATTGTAGGATTTGTAGGTTATGTTATTACAAACTGTAAACTGTGTGTGTACT
The DNA here is from genome assembly GCA_016904865.1 of Pissodes strobi. NCBI lineage: Eukaryota > Metazoa > Arthropoda > Insecta > Coleoptera > Curculionidae > Pissodes > Pissodes strobi. The sequence continues at coordinate 8,970 of MU187935.1, read as the reverse complement.
AAATAATAAAATATTATAATTATTTTATCACGGTATGATATTGTAAGAAATTGGAGCCTAATAAACGAACGGACCATACTGGCAGTTCACACATAAAAAGGATCATAAGAACTAACGTGTTGTATGTGTTTTTAAAACTAGAAAATATGCCGCTGCCTGCTGCTTTAGCAGCCAAATTAGCCAAGAGAGGATTAATAACTCGTAAGTTAATGTGAAGTGCTGATTTACCCTTCTGATCATACTATTAGCTAAGAGTAGCGTAGCATATTTGATTAAGAACCGATGCTGCCCCTTGTTCAGCTTAGCTTAGACAAGCAGATTTTTTAATAACAGATAGTAAGAAATTCATTTACCTGAAGTCGTCCAATTATCTCCTGGGATGAATGTGGCATTTGCATTTTATACTCTGCCCAGTATGTTTAAAATTCGGAGGATGTGGGATCAGAATAAATCGATAATTCCACATCTATCCATGCTTCTAATATGATACTGAATAGGTCAGCATCGAGCCGGGTTGCTTTCGAAATATTATTACAATTACTTAGCTTATGTTTAGTATGATAGTTTTCTTTAAGTGAACAACCACTAAGAATTCAACTATTTTTTTGTAATAATAAATAAACTAAATATTTTCTCTTCTCCTGTATTTTTATATACAGTTTGTATCTATTCTTATATCTATTTTTATTTTTCTATAGTTTTGGTTTTATTTAAGCATAATCAAAATACATATCCTTGCATCATCCTAGTTGGTAGATCACTGTAGTGATTGGAAATTGTGGTTCGGAACCCACAATAAACAGTTGGTCCCTGTCAGATTAACTCTTGTCAGATAACTTTTAAAAAATTAATGTTTTTTCACTTATTTTCTTAAGATAACAAAACACATCAGTTGAATAGAGAGAAAAAGGAACTATTGTTATATGAAAAGTCCCGTCTCTCTTTCCTATATATCTTAATCGTTCAGCATTGAATATATTATTTTTTAGCAAAACAAAAGCCTCCAGCAGAACCAGTTAAAAAAACAGATTTTAAGGGTTTGTCAACTTGCCCTAATAAAAGTAATACATTTCATGAATGCAGTCACTGGTGTGAGACTCATTGGAAAGGCGTAAGTAATCCTGATCCAAAATATCTTCGAAATATGCATAAATTGCTGGGAAAATATCCATTACCTCTAAATTGGACGGAGATTTTTGATAAGGGCATGTAAGTTTCTTTATGGATAATCATTTTTATTACTTATATAATACGAGATGTTGAGAATTGCGAGTGGCCTGACCACAAAATGAAACATGATTAGCAAGAGTAATTCGTGGAGCTAATTCTCTTGATTCTTGTAGTTCACTTTTCTGTAGGTTACGTATTCTGACTCTATTTTCACTGTATCTTTGCAATGTATGCTGTTTTTCATTCAAAATTAAAAACAGCTTTGAATATAACAGTTGGTTAGGAATGAGTGGTAGATTAATATGGTATGGAAGAGATATTGTGGTGCCCAGTCATTCGACTGTAATATATGACAAAAGAGCTTTATTAAGGAGTGAAACAATGTACATAATATTTAGAAGAAAACAAACACTTTTTAGTTCTCATTCCTTTTATTGCATAAATGATTAGTATTTCTCACATAGAATGCAAGGAATGCAATTGTTTACCTTGCAAATTTTTGCCTTTTTCTCCACTTACATGTGCAATTCTTTGGAAAAGAGAGCGGCGTCGGCTCTGGTCCAGGGTGTAGCACAAGTGCTAATTTAGTGATCCCAATGAATCTGAAAAACCTAAAGGAACCTTGGCTTTGGCAATGGTCTAGTTTTTGCGGTCGACGTTTCGAGGAACAAATCTGCCCCCATCACAAGAATAATAAATAACCAGAATCCAAACTCTCAACTGTCCCCGTGTATATTGTCTAAAAGCGCTTGGTGACCTTCAGTTCACGTCACAGCCAGAATTTCATGAGCGTGCTTACTGCATTTTGACTGTTTTAATATTATCCATCTTATTAAGAAAATAGTAAAAGAACCACGGCACATATCTGCCGTGGCTGAACCATTGTTTATACAGTGCTGAACTTTAGTTGAGAATAAGTGAAACTAACCGAAATTTGATTGGACGACTAACCCAAACAAGCCAAGTATATTAAAATTGATTATAACGTATCGCAATCGGCTCAAATAAGTAAAATAAGTTAAGACTAAGTGAAACTAACCGAAAGTTGATTGGACGACTAACCCGACCTAACTAAATCTATTAAAATTGATTATAACATATCGTAACTCGCTCAAATAAGTAAAATGAGTTGAGACTAAGTGCAACTAACCGAAAGTTGATTGGACGACTACCTAACCCGAACTAACCAAATCTATTAAAATTGATTATAACGTATCGTAACCGGCTCAAAGTCAAAAGTCAAAGTCAAAAAAAGCTTTATTGTATAAAGAATCATCACATTCCTATTTACAAAGCCACAAAACAAAAACAGAGATTTTTTAAAATGTGTTTGGTGTTTGGTGCGCCCCAAACCAAAACCAAAAAAAAGAATAACATGAGTGCGACAACCAATGAATATCTACACTACATTTTAAGTTAAATGGTCATCATATTAGACAATACAAATATCAGCCGTTGACCAGCTTCTCAACCATTATGGTATCGTTAGGTAAATTGGTATACTCCATAATATTGCAATCCTAAATAATATAAACAAAGCAAACTTAATTAGTCTATAGTTTTCTAAAAATTCAACATGTTCGTCAGGTATTAAAATCACATTAAAACGAGGAACGCTGAAATAAAGAACATATCATATCAATGCAGGTTCACTAGAAAGTATCGCGGAAAAATTCTTCTACGGTATAATAAGCCTTAGAAACTAGGAGAGCCTTTACCTCTTTTCGAAATATTTTCAGATTTTGAATTTTTCTAATTTTTAGCGGAAGATGATTAAATATTTTTTTACCGTTGTAGAATATTGAATTTTTAGTTTGACTGGAATGAGGTATAGGTAAATTAATTTTAAATGCTTGGCGAGTGGAACGCACTGGGGTTGAATCAATTTCATTCTTGAACTTCTTATAGATTAAGCAAGATGTCTCCAGCAAAAACAAACAGGACAAGGTCAAGATCTTATGGGATAGAAATAGCGGTCTACTAGAATCCCTAATTCTGGCCCTGCACATATATTTAATGGCCCTTTTTTGCAGAACAAATATTATGCTAAATAAATGCTGGGAGCAGCAACCCCAAAAGCTTATGCCGTATCTTAAGTGTGACTCAATTAGGGAGAAATATGCAGTCTTTGTAGCAGCGAAATTCAAGTTGTTCGAAATTACCCTAATCGCATAGCAGTTGGAGCCCAATTTTTTGCTTAGGTTAATAATGTGTGATTCAAATTTTAATCTATCATCCATGTATAAACCCAGGAATCTGCTTACTTTTTCATTATTTATCACTTGGTCTCCAACTGTTACTTCATTAAAATTGCATTTAAAAGTAAGAATGTTTGTCTTTTTGATGTTGAGAGATAAAAAGTTGGCATCTGTCCATTTTTTTACCACGACCAGATCATCTTTAACATTTGACTCAAGTTCATTCAAATGTTTGCCTGTCCAAAGTATGGTTGAATCATCCGCAAACAGAGTAAATTTACCCTTTATTGTAATACTTGGTAAATCATTAATATATATTAAAAACAATAGCGGACCAAGGACAGATCCCTGCGGAACTCCTGCTCGAATTTCCAGCTGTTTGGAAGACTTATTTTTAAAACTTACCGTTTGGAGCCGCCCAGATAAATATGATTCAAACCACTCCAAAGCCTTTCCCCTTATCCCATACTTTTCGAGCTTGAGCAAGAGAACTTTATGATCCACACAGTCGAATGCCTTCGACAAGTCGCAGAAAACCGCCGCGGCTACCTCACTATCATTTAGACTAAAATATAAACTTTCAAGAAATGAAAAAATGGCGTCATTTGTGCTTTTTGATTCCTGAAAACCAAATTGTTCTGTGCACATTAAATTATATTTATTTAGAAAATAAAGTAACCGATTTTTCACTAGTCTCTCAACTATTTTCGAAAGAGCAGGTAATAAAGATATTGGCCTAAAATTGGAAGGACAATTTGAGTCGCCTCCCTTATATAAGGGTATCACAGTCGCTATTTTTAAAAACGAAGGGAAAATTCCAGATAGAAACGAGTGATTTATACACTCCGCAAGTACTGCTAAAGCATTATCTGGCAGACTCAAGAAAGCCTTGAGAGACAGCCCATCATATCCTGTGGCCTTTTTATTCTTCAATGCAGAGAATGTATTTTTTATTTCACTCATATTTGTCGGTGCTAGAAAAAACGACTGAGAAACATCAATATTTTGCAAAAACTGTCCAAAATCATGGTTTGAATTTATTCTAGAGTTTAAATTTTTTGCCACAGAGCAATAAAATTCATTAATTTTATGACAATCCAAATCCGAGTTAACAGTTGTGGTTTTGTTTTTGCCTCTCAAGTTGTTAACAATTTCCCAAACTTCCTTCTGTTTATTTACCGAATTTTGTATACGATTATTAAAGTATTGCTGCTTAGCAGATTTAATAGTTTTCCTAAATGTTTTACGATAATTATTAAAATAAAGCACAAACCAAGCTTTATCTAAAGCAAATTTTCTAATATAATGCAAGGCGCGCATATTTCTTGATGATATTTTTAAACCCCTAGAAAACCATGGTTTTTTAATTTTATTGTTACACACAAATGTACGGAGGGGAAATGAATCATTAAAAATTTTGTACAAAAGGGAATGAAATTCCTTCAACGGTGCCTCAGCATTTAGAACCTCTGACCAGTCAGCATTCTTACATGTCATTGAAAACCTATTATGATTTTTTCTCGTAAACAATCTGCGTTGTTGCTTCGCAGGCTCAACATTACTTAAACTAAACAAGAAATTACACACAATTGCCTCATGATCAGACAATCCCGCATTGATAGTATCACAATCAATATTTACACTGTCAAAGCTACTGCAGATATAGTCCAACCCTGTGGCGGAATTTGATGTGATACGTGTAGGCGACTCTACATGCAGTTTTAGATTAAAAGTATTCAACATTGCTATCAATGATTGAGATGAAGGGGAAGCTGTATCAAGAAAGTTTATGTTAAAATCCCCTGTCAATATTGTTATTGCATGTAGAGGCAGCCGTGATAAGAGAAGTTCCAACCTATAAATAAAAGTCTTTTCGTCACTAGTGGGTGGTCTATAAATACACAAAATATAAAAATCAAAGGCGGGACAACACACCATTGAGAATTCAAACTCACTCTCCACAATCATATCATTAAACTTATTAAAGTTAACAAACATCAAAAATTCTAGCATTTTTCTGTGAGCAAATATCAATGTCCCACCATGAACAGTGTTAGATCGGCAATAGCTCGATAACAAGACATAGTCGTTCAAAAAAATTGGTTCATCCTCCTTAAGCCAATGTTCTGTGAGGAGAACAAAATGTGGATAGTGAATATTATCGAGGAAAAGGTTAAGCTCATCAATTTTATTTCGTACAGATTGTATATTCAACAACATCAAAGAGAATTTTGAACCATGTGATGTAGTTCTAAAAAATCATTTACACCTACTCCCGGTTTCGCGTCTGTTACAGGTAAATTTTTTTCTGATTTGTTGCCCAAGCTGTCAAGTATATCACCCGAGCAAGAAGATAAAGGAACTGCTCTAATAACAATACGTGATTCCAGCGAGTAATCACAAATGTAAGAAATGAGCACTTTACATAATGACACATTTTTATACCTATAACCGCGCTCAGCACGATAATTCTCTACCACCCGAACAGACATATTAAAATTCCCTATTACAAATTCAGACAGACATCTTTGAAACTCTTCACAGAGATCCATGTTTACAATCTTATAATCATGTTTATAACAAAAAATTAGATTTGTAAATCTACCCACAGCCAACAAAGTAAAAAGATCATTAGGTTTAAAATAACTTATCCTATTTATATCTAACATTACTACAATGAAATCCCTATGATTAAAAGAAGTAGCCAACTTAAAGATGTTTTGAGCCAATTCTTTTAGGGGCGCACCTGACATTACCATGCCATTTAAATCAAATAATTTACTGTCCAAAGTCTTTCTTAGGTAAATTGAGTAGTTTCTGGCACTACTGTCCCCATAGACCAGAATTTTTCTTTTTGTTGTAGTATTGTTCGCCACGTTGTTGTCAGTAGAGTTATGAATTGAGTTGTCAATAGAGTTATGAATTGAGTTATCAGAGCTGTTAATATTGGGAGAGAATGCTAGCTTTTCAGCGGTATTAATTTTTCTGCTCTCTTTTGGGAGATTACTGCAGGAAACACTTTCCTTTCTCCTTTTACTGTGCTCATTCCCCGGTTGTTCCAATATATTTTTATGAGAATGTAGCTTCCGAAGTTCATCTTTAAGTCTACCAATCTCCAAAAAGTAAGCCTGATTTTCCTTTTCTAATGTTCTGATTGAGGATATC